>CM019148.1:68972993-69025566 GCA_009733165.1 Naja naja
AAGCATGCATCCATCCTACAGATGCCAAGGTTCAAGCAATCAAAGAAGCCCCTAGACCTAAATGCAAAACAGATTTGCAGCCTTCCTTGGACTTATTAACTTTTTAACATGTTCCTACCTCAAAAGGCAACCATTGCTGAACCATTGCACAGATTACTTGATAAGAAGTCTGTTGGGTCTGGGGCAGGAAGGAACAATCAGCATTTAACAGTATTAAAAGACTAATCACGTCTGCTGCTGTACTGATACAGTTCTCTGAGAATTTGCTGTTGTACTGACTTGGATGCATCCCCTTGGAGTGGGGGGGGGTTTGAGCCACAGGCTTCCCAGTGGGAGAGAAGCCCTATTGCATTTTACTCTCGCACTTTGTCCAAAGCAGAGAGGAATTATAGCCAATTGGACAAGGAAGCATTGACAATTGTTGCAGCTGTTAAGAAATTTCATGAATATCTGTATGGGAGAACATTTACCATTGTTACAGATCCAAACCTTTGTTAGGCATTGTGGCAGGAGACAAACCTACACCTATTATCCTGTCACCAAGAATGCTGAGGTGGACTGAATTTCTTGCTGCTTATTCATACAAACTTATCCACATGCCTGGCAAGGACATTGGACATGCTGATGCACTGAGTCGTTGCCCACTTCCTTGCCACAAGGAGGACTTTGAACCTGAAACACACACTTTTTCCTAGAAACTGTTGCCAAGCTTCCAGTCCATGCTGCTGAAATTGCCAGAGAGACTGCCAAAGACACTTATTGGCTCCTGTTATAGCTGGATTAAGAAAGGTTGGCCTCTTCAAGATCTACCTCACCTGGCCCAACTTTTAAGTCAGGCAAACTGAATTATCTGTATTAAGAGGATGTATTTTGTGGGGTAACAGGGTGGGTTCCTACAAAACTGCAAAGAGAGGTTTTGGAAATGTTACATGAGGGTCATCCTGGTATTGTAAAGGATGAAGGATTGCCAGGAGTTATGTATGGTGGCCAGGTATTGACAAAATGGTTGAAAACTGGGTTGAATCTTGTCCAACTGTAGGTAGTCAGGCCTGCCCCACCCTCTTACCCCCACAGGAATGGGAATGTCCTAGGGGCCCATGGTCCAGGATTACATTGATTTTGCTGCCCTACCAGAGGGCACACCTTTCTTATTATAGTAGATGCATATTCCAAATGGCTAGAGGTAATCCCCATGGCATCCACCACACACTGATGCTGTCATCAAGCAGCTCAAAAAAACTTTTTGTAACCCAAGGTTACCTGATGTTCTTGTCTCTGACAATGGCCCTCAATTACATCCACCTTTGAATCCTATTTAGCAAACAGGGTATCAGAATGCCCTACTGCCCTGGGCACCCTTCGGCTAACGGCGGGCTGAAACGCAGATGCGTTTTACCAAAAGAAGAAGCTTCAGCAACTGGGTCCTGGGGACATCCACTGAGAAGTTGAAAAAATTCTAGTGTTCAGCACATCACTCCTAACATTATCTAATAACTTATCCCCGCAGAGTTGTTGATGGGTAGGAAGTGGAGGTCTTCCCTTGACCGCCTTCATCCCACTACGCACCCAAGCACCACTAGATTCCACTTCCAAGTTCGCACATTAAGTGTGGGTGATTCTGTTTATGCTAAGAAACGATAGTGAACCTTTGTGGATTCCTGTTGAGAGAACTCAGATCACAGGCCCTCGTTCTTACGGGTGCAAACAGAGGATGGACTCCTCTGGAGCAGGCACATTGATCAACTTAGATCCAGGTTCTCTCAGGAACAGCGCACTGTTCCTCTCTAGTTCCCTCACCTGGTCAATTCTAGGGGAAGGGGAGGAACAGGAGAAAAAATCAACAGCAAGAATCCACCCCATGTGTAACAGCCATTCACGACAGGAACCATCCCAAAACCTGTCACAATGCCAAAATCCATCCTTAGAAGTGGAAGATTGTACATCACTACCTGACTTGGGTGCTGACATTGGGCTGGAGATAGGTTGGGAGGAGAGACCAGATTCTAACAATCAAACAGGGTCTTCTTTCACAGGAAGTCCCAATGGGGAAATGTCAGCAGACACATTTCCTCTCTCACTGGATGAGGACATACATACATACATACATAAAGACAGGCCCTGAAGTTCCCAATTTTAAAAAATAAAACTACTTGAGTTAGTTCCAATAGTCCCCAATGTAGATTGTAGACAGGAGTAGTAAAAATTAGGGGCAGGGAATAGGAGGAAGAAAGCTACAGTTACATGTGACTAAGGGGGAGGATGTTGGAAGTTCTTGTTTAGCCATACTTGAAACGCCTGGGTTAATTTTTTTTAGATTTTTTTAATCAGGACTTTATTGTTTTTATAAATAACTCAAGGCAGCAAACATAACTAGTATGCCTTCCTTCTCCTATTTTTCTCCCCAACAAAGGTGTGAGGTGGTTGGGCTGAAAGAGAGTGACTGGCCCAAGTCAGCCAGCCAGTTTTCATGCTTAAAACAGGATTAGAACTTGTTTGTTTGTTTGTTTGTTTGTTTGTTTTGCCAGAGTAGGAATTCAAAATTTTACTCTGCTGCAGGATTTATTGATGATACTGGGCAATCCTGTGTTAGGAAAAAGCAGAGGCAGAGAACGGTGGAGGCTGGTCCAAGCTCTTTGTAGGGAAAATGGGAAGTAGTTGTGATGAATAATACATGAAATAAATCACAACTTGGCTGTGGATAGTTTCCTAGTGTCTCTTTACTGACCAGTGGATAATGGAGAAGATGCTGCATAGGTCAGGGCAGCGGGGATCACAAGTATTGTTCTTAGGAAGAGATAAGTGGCTAAAAGGTCCAGACCTGCTAATCTCATCTCCCTTCAATGGCTCTAAATCTATCACTAAAAAATTCAGCATTGATCTGTGAAGAGAAGTGGGTGGCCTGAGGCATGAATGAGGCACTACACTGTTAAGGCTGTTGTGTGTCTCTGGAGTACAGAGCAGGAAAGGTGTCAGCTAATGTCAGTGGTAATTTACACATGGAGTCCAGGCCCTCCAGCAAGCTATGTCATTCTCGTGTGGTGCCCCTGGACTAATTCAACAGTTCTATGAAGAATGTGCACAATTTAAGAGAGATGGGATTATTAATGGGATGGGATGACAGATTTATTATAACTGATAATATGCCTTCTTTTTTGTTTTCCCCCTGCAAAGCTGTAACATTATGGTTTGTTGCATAGTAGCCAGATGTTCAGATGGGATTTGGCATTTTTTATCAACCTATCATGTCCTTTCCAAGGATCTGAAATAGGCAGATGTTGTTATTTGATATGTTAAAGGTATTATTGTCGCAGGATATTTGATGTGTTAAAGGTAACATCCACAAGATGTAAACTGTTCTGACTAAAGTTGCCTTTTGCAACTGACTGATAGTGATTTTGTCAATGCCAATGGTGCTCCAGTTGTTTTGGGATTACACCCAAAGCAAGGCCCCTATTATCATTAGTACTACCTTTGCTTTCTTTTTTTTAGATTATTATTATTGCTTTTATTTATTTATTTATTTATTTATTTATTTATTTATTTGGATTTGTATGCCACCCCATCTCCGGAGGGACTCGGAGCGGCTCACATGAAGAATTGAAATACAAAACATAAATACAGGGCATTAAAATATAAAATCCATCCAAATAAATCCCTAAAATACAATAAAACCTAATTAATTAAAAGAAAACCCCAACCAACCTCAATCCATTGGCTGTGCTGTTATACTAACGGGTAGAATGCTACCATACTATTCAGATTTATTTATCTATCTATCTGCTTATTTATTTATAATGACAGTACTATATGTAGATGAGAAATCACAGATTTGTTGTTAGTGAAATTGCAAAACCCCAAATTTCCCAGTGAAGAATGTGATGAAAATGAATGCTATGTTTAGTACATTAAAAAGCACTTGTCATCGAAACCCTCATTTCCAAGGTTGAAAACTGCCTACTGAGAACTTGATTTGTTATTATTTCTGCAATTCTAAGGAAGTTCAGTGGATCGGTGCTCCCTCTCCCACTGCAATACACATGGACACATGGAAAAACACCACGGGCCAATTTTAGCCTAGGAAGTATGGGCACTGAGAGAGGCTTCAGAATGATGGAAAAGTAGACAGCATATTAGATTATTGAGTTATCACTGATTGTGGTACTGTTACTTCATTATCCTGAGCTCATAAATACATTGTGACTCTTGCAGGCTCTACTTCTGGCAACATCACCACAACAACAACAACAACAAAACCCAACTCCTGGCACTGTTTCTATGGAAGGACAGAATGGTGGCAGTGATGTGGGACCTTTTAAAAAAGAAACTGGAGGCAGGCAGTAAAACAAACTAGGGAAGAATAATGCTAGATCAGTTGTAAGCAGTAAAAACAAGGAGAAATGAGCAGATGGCCAGTTTTATTGAAAAAATTAATGTGTTTGATAACAGCACAGATAGTGCCACAGATGGATAGTATCTAGAGAGACGTGAACAATATTTTGAGACAATTGAGATAGTTGCTGGACAAATCTGCTTTTCTATTTAGTGTTCTGAGAAATAAATCATAATGTTTATTAGGAAGCTTAACTGTCCCACAAAAGCCTTCAGTTCAATTTTGCAGTAGAAGAACATTCGGTATCAAAGCTGGTTCAGTTCTCCTTATTCACAAACAACATCCTTCATAGCACATGCTGCAGAATTTTAAAAGCTACCTGAACCCAGCAAGTTTGGCTGAACCTGTGATGATTTTAAGATTACCGTTAATCCATTGCTGCAGACTAAGCAATGCTTGCTGAATGCATTTTTACTACTTTTGCTATGAGGCAACATTTCAGCAAACAGATTTGGCAGAGGCTTATTCAAAGATAGAAATGGATAATGACTGCAAGATGATTCTCATTATAAACGCACACAAAGGTTTATATTGCTTCCCCCCCCCTTTTTTTTTTTCCCCTGTGCTTCAAGTCAGTATTAAGTCCTGGCAAGTGCCAAGACAAGTCCCTGGGGTTTTTTGGGAAGATTTTCAGAAGTGGTTTGCCATTGCCTCTTTTCCAGGGCTGAGAGAGATGGACTGGCCCAAGGTCACCCAGTTGGCTTTATGCCTAAAGTGGGAGCAGAACTCACAGTCTCCCAATTTGTAGCCTGCTACCTTAACCTCTACACCAAACTGGCTCTCTTATGCGGATATAATAGATTTATTTGCAGAATTGTATCTATACCATTGGAGGCATGGATCCAATCCCACAAGGCTATCTAGGTAGGTATCCAGCACTGTTTCAATAATATCCTTGAGAAAATGAAGGTGTGCATTTGCAGAACATCAAGAAAATGTTACACTATTACTGGTAAATTATTACTTTTGAGTAAATGCAATAAATGTGAATTCTTTAAAACTGACTTTCCAAGATATGCTACAGCTACAATTCTTTTGATTGTACAACAGATTACAGCTTCAATCCTTGTTGATTATTACAACAGATTGCTACCAAATTTAGCTATTGTGTTCTGTGTTGCAATGTACAAATGGAAAGCTTTCAAGTCTTTATTCATTGTGATACGTTATTCAGACATTCCTCAGGCTAGTATAGAGAGAGGGCATCCTTTCTTGTATATAATAGGTATTCATTCTATAGAATTTATTGAATTTTAAATGCCATTGGGAATTGAGATACCTGTCTAGATTCAAAGGGGGGGAATGACAAAGTCACAGGGAGGAGTTAAGGTAGAACTTCTAATAATAAATGGCAGGTCTACCTCTGTATTTTTACCAACCTCTGCATTAATACCTGCCCCGATGAAACCATCACAAACTCCAACAAAGCCCAACAATGACAGATTTGTGCGAAGTCAATATTTTCTTCCAGATCCCTCCCTTACTCCTCTCTTGAGCAGAAAAATTCTAATTTCCATCAGAAACTTTGTAGCTGACGCATTTCGTCCCAAGTAGGATAAAGGTGCAGCGTATGCAAGATTTGCTGTACTTGCTTCCACCTAGTATGTTCAGGGGACTCTGAAAAAAACCAGACATTTTGCTGACCTTCTACCTTTTTTGTTCTTTGTCTTCAACAGGGGCTGCTAAAGTCCAGAATCATGTTTACAGCATGGTCCCCAATTTTATACTAGAAATATATGATATACATAGAAAATGAGCTCCAGTTCAGGGTTCTTGCTTGATGTATCTGAATATGAATATTAATGCTATAATATGATTATGACAATGGCTGAGTTGGAAAAGATTGCTCCACAGATCTTATAACTATAAACTCTGTTTTTACAAAATAATATTTCTCAAGATTGTTCATGGACTAAGTAACTTTCCTAGAAGCCTTGGACCCACCTTCAAAAAAGTCCTAACTGAAGATGGCACTTGTTTAGAGTTGGAAGATTCTAGTGCAGGGGTGGGCAAACTTTTTGACTCGAGGGCCACAATGGGTTCTTAAACTGGACTGGAGGGCCGGAACAAAAGCATGGATGGAGTGTTTGTGTGAACTAATATAAATTCAAAGTTAGATTACTTCAGGTAGCCTTCTGGGAGAGCAAGAGAACCCTCCGCTCTTTCAGCTCCGCGGGCTGGATAGAACAGCCGAATGGGCCGGATCCGGCCCCCGGGCCGTAGTTTGCCCACGGCTATTCTAGTGGCAAGAACTCCATAAATATTTGCAAATACCTTTTGCAAGAAAAAGATGTTCCACGCTTACAATATAAGGCAAAGTTCTACAAATCAATACGTTGGAGAGTTTGAAAACTCTAGTTTTCATTGGTACATTGGTAGAAATACCTACAGAGAAACAAGATTTCAAAATTTTACTGGAATAATTTAAAAGGAATCCCACCCTTCCCCAGAGTGATTTGCTTTAAGTTCAAAGAATTTGGGTCATGTACATTTGGGCACGACACATCCTGTATACAAAGGGAAGACCAATTTTACATGGTTCATTCATGTTCTTAATGAAACTGAAATTTTTAGTGCCAAAAAACCTAAGAAGGCTAAATCCAACAGCATGGCCCCAAAATTTAATTAGTAATCTTCTTCTCCTCCCGATCACTCCAGTAACTGTTTATAGTATAAGCAATATAAACTTTATTCTATTCTCTCAATTGCCATAGGAGTCAAAGAACATTCAACAGCAACTATGCATTGAATTTTGACAATCATCTCCAACTGGAATTCATAATACTCTTTCCCATTGTCCATTTTTGCATAGATGACATGTTTTTGTTATTTGTGGAAGCTTTGGAGATGTCCTGGAGAAACTTTCAGCAACTCATCACACCATATGAGTTAGGCAGCACTATACATCTATTACATCAATGAAATTCCTCCCACTTACTCCTCACCTCTTGAAATAGTCAGCTATCATAAATTATGTCTTCAATTTATAGATCAGTCACAATTATGGGTGGATGGAGAAAGCCTTACAATAAACTGGGTTCACACATCACACTAAATGATAAACCTTGGTGGCTGCTTTACATGTTAGGCAAAGAAATACTCTTATGGCCTAATATGATATGGGATCTCTTAGTAATTCTTTCACTAAATTTTGATCGTGAAAGAGTCTGTAATCTTGATACCAGTGCACACAGGGAGAAATGTCTCTTCCTTCCTCACCTGATGGTGAGAAATTCAGGAGAGGGGGGGGAAAGGACTTCTTCAGAAATTAGAAAATGAAGCCTGAAAGAGGATATTTTTAAATACTCTTACTTTTTGCTTTAGTAACTAGAGAGGCCCTGACATACCTGCCATCACTAAAGTATAGTAAAAACAAGATTGTTGGAGAAAGAGTTATACCAGGACCTCTTTGAAAAGCAGATTTACTTACTTACTTACTTACTTACGTACTTACTTATTTACTTACTTACTTATGTACTTACTTACTTACTTAGGTACTTACTTACTTATGTACTTACTTACTTACTTACTAACATACTTACTTACATACTTACTTACTAACATACTTACTTACGTAACTTACGTACTTACGTACTTACTTACGTACTTACGTACTTACTTACGTACTTACCTACATACTTACTTATTAACTTACTTATGTACTTACTTACTTAAGTACTTACTTACTTACTTACATGCTTACTTATTTACTTACATACTTACTTACTAACATACTTACTTACATACTTACTACGTACTTACTTACTTACGTACTTATGTACTTACGTACTTACTTACGTACTTACGTACTTACAGTACGTAAGCGATCTGAATCATACTGTTCTTCTTGAGTCGTATTAACCCAGCAGCACAACCCCTAATGGAAATTTGCAGAGAGAAGGTTTGTGACTATAGCAGCGAAGAGCAGCCAATAAGACCTGGACACTCCAGTTTCTGCCAAGGTTACTACCAATGAAGGAACACAAACTCAGCATACAGCATGGCTTCAGTTAGGAGATGATGGAAAACACAGCTTCCACACTCCATTAGAGAAAACCAAAGTTGGGCAGCCTTGAGGATGAAAGAAAGGTTGAGACATGAGGACATATCCTTAAAGAAAGCTTAGCAAGATATATTCACACCAAACTTAGGACAATATGTGACGATGCCTGTTGTGCATACTTCTTAAAGAAATATAACTAGTGAGCTGGGAAGCGTGACTCTGTGTGTGCCATGTTTGAATGACTTTTCTCATTTAAGCAGGTTTGTTTGTAGAGCTGTTTTGCCATGAAATCCGAGACCTGTGGGGATTAGGAAGAAGGGATTTTTCTTCTTTAGTGTCACACCAAGTTTTATATTACTGATTATCCAGAGAACCGGGAGAGGGGGTTGGGAAACAAAAGTGAAAAAGTGAAAAAGAATATAAGCAGTTGGCCTCAACATTCTAGGAAGACACGGCTGAAAGCATGAAAATAAGAGAGAAAATAAGAGATGGAAAATAAAATGAATCCTCAATCTGGAAGGGGAAAGAGAAATTAGCAAGTATCTAATTCTCTTAATTCTAATCTGAAATTTGTTGCATTCCTCTACTGACTAGATATTTTAAAAAGTGCATATTACCTAAAGTTACATTTCAACAAGCAATTCCTTTGTTTCTCCTTTATTTTCATTAATGAATGGAGGTTTGTTTTTAAATGTCCATATTTAAACATGTACATTTTGTCTCATGCAATGCATGTTCTGTGCAGATCTTTTCCTAATAGGAAACATTTTTGTGATTTATTTTCACAAACATGCATATTTGGAAGTATATGTCCCCATAAACAGATTTTGTTTTCTAGCTGGAAGACAATACAGTAACATTCCAAGAAGTGCAAATTTCAAAGGAATGTTGTTATTATTTTTTATTGCAAATCTGTTCACATTAAAATGCAAAGTGAATACATTTTCCCCATTTCCTGGTTAGAAGAGGTTTATCCAGTCAAAGCTCAAAAGTATATTGTTGGTGAAGAAAAGGGCCTAATTTTCATATTTAATTTGGAGCAGAGGACATGCAGCCCCTGAATCCCATTTTTCTACCCCTTGAAGTTTGACCTGGTTGCAATTCCTGAAAAATAATGATACTGTTTGCTCCTATGAGGAGTAAATCCTAAAATAAGCATAATATGGTCAAAAAGCAACACACACATACACACATAATTCTACTGGTCCTGTCCACATAAATGGCATTGACCCAACCATTTTCTGTTATTGCTTTACTATTACATACTACAGAGAAGAACTAGACATAGTAAACTTTGGCCAACAGTTCTCAATGGAAAGTGGTATGTGTTATGTATGTAGGTTTGAATGTTATTGGTTTATTTGAACTGTTCTTGTAAAATGTCAAATGGTATTGGTTTAAATAGTGCGGGAAGAAACCCTGCACTCCCATTGGCTGGCAGCTACGGCTGCAGGCTATAAGAAGCAGCCGTAGCCAAGCCAGAACAGGTTTTATTCGAGCTGTAGTCACTTAATAAACTCTTTGCTGGAACTCCTCGCGTCTGACTCTTCATGCAAACTTAACACTGGCGACGAAGGTGGGATTTCCCTGAAGAGAAGACGACGCAACGAACAAGCAACTGAGCGAGATGGCTGCGCTGAACACCCCCCCAGCACCGTTCGATCCGGCGACGGAAGACTGGGAATCGTATGCGGATCGTTTCCACATGTTCCTGGAGGGGAACGATCTCGCCGGCATCCCCGAGAGACGGAAGAGGGCGGTCTTTCTCATGCACTGCAGTCCAGCAGTCTTCAAAATGGCGGCGTTGGCGGGAGCAGCAGAGCTGAAGGTAATGGAATGGCCCGATTTAGAGAAACTTTAAGAGCCCATTACGCCCCACAAGTATCGTGCCTCATTAAGAGACACGAATTTTACCGTCGGGATCAAGGGGATAGCGAGAATGTTAATGACTTCGTGGCAAGTTTAAGGGACATTGGGGGTGCTTGTGACTTTACCAACTTAGAAGAGGCCATGCGTGATTGGTTTGTTTTAGGCCTAAAAGATAAGGTCTTACAAAGCAAACTTTTAATGAAACCTAAGATCACGTTTAAAGAGGCCATTGAAGAAGCTGTTTCAGCGGAAGCCACCAAGTCCTTAGCTGCGGCCATGAAAAAGATTAACAAGGCCTCAAGCCAGGCCTCCAGCCATTCTGATGGGGAAAATCCACAACAGCTCATTGCGAACAAATAGACTCTGATTCTGATGGCAGTGAGGCAGAGGAGGGGATTTTTAAACTCAGAATGGAGAAGAAAAGAAAAGACTCTGGGAAGAACAGGCAAGGGTTCTATTGCAGAGGCTGTGGGGGGGCCACCCCGCACTGAATGCAAGTTCTTTGACTCCATTTGCCTACGTTGTGAGAAACGGGGTCACATAGCCAGAGTCTGCAAATCATCCAGAACTCCACCAGTTAGGAAGAAAATTCCTGATAGAGACTTTAAGCCCAACAATTTCCTTGAAAAATGGGGCGAAATTTAGAAGCAAATGGCAAGAATGAAACTCACCAAACAATCACTATTGGTCATTCTTCACCCTTAAAAAGCAGAAAAGTACATGTGAAGGTGTTTATTGAAGGAAGGCCTTGCCAAATGGAAGTGGACTCAGGCTCTTATTTATCTATGGTGTCATGGGACACTATCCACAGACTCTTTCCCAAAATTCAGAAAAAGCATTTCCAGAAGCAAGCACTGACTCTCAAAGACTACCAAGGGAACAAGATTCCAGTAGTTGGAGCGAGAGATTTCAACGTGCAGTTTAAAGGCCACACCAAACGTTTGCCCCTGACCATCGTGGACAAGGATCGCCCAAGTTTGCTGGGACTTGAGTGGTTCAAGCCACTTGGCATCGAGGTGACTGGCATCCATCACGTGAGCAGTTTTGACTGGGAAGAGTCCTTGAAGTCTGAGTTTCCAGAAGTCTTCAGCGAAGGACTGGGCAAGTATATGGGGACCCCTATTGCTTTCAGCCTAGACCCCAAGGTGCCCCAATTCGTTTAAAGCCCAGGAGGGTCCCATTTGGTTTTAAAGGAAAAAATTGATGCACAATTAGATAAGCTCATTGCTCAAGGGGTTTTAGAGCCTACTGACCACTCCAGATGGGAAACACCCATAGTCACACCAGTTAAGGCTGATGGGTCAGTGAGAATCTGTGGTGACTACAAGGGGACACTTAACCATGCGCTGCAACAGAGCGCATATCCTTTACCAGTTGTGCATCATCTGCTCCATTCCCTTGGCAGGGGTACAGTATTTGCTAAACTGGACTTAGCTCAGGCATATCAACAATTAACAGTTGATGATGCCACTGCAGAGGCACAAACAATTGTGACTCATAGAGGTGCCTTCAAATGTAAAAGACTACAATTTGGAGTAAGCGTGGCACCTGGCATTTTTCAAAGCCTTATGGAAAGAATATTGCAAGGACTGCCAGGGGTAGTGCCTTATTTTGATGATGTATTAATCTCTGCTGAAAATGACACTCAGCTTCAAGAAAAACTCAGAGAAGTCCTTACCAGATTCAAAAAAGCAGGTTTAAAAGTCAAGGAAGACAAATGTAAACTCAAAACAGACAGAGTTGATTTCCTGGGGTATATGATTGACATGCATGGCATCCATCCTACCAATGCCAAGGTTAAAGCAATCAAGGAAGCCCCTAAACCTCGATGCAAGGCAGATTTGCAAGCCTTCCTTGGACTTATTAACTTTTACCACATGTTTCTACCTCACAAAGCATCTATTGCTGAGCCCTTACATCGCTTGCTTGATAAGAAAGCTGTTTGGATCTGGGGGCGGAAGGAACAGTCAGCATTTAACAGTATTAAGAGACTAATCACGTCTGATGCTGTGTTGATACAATTCTCTGAGAATTTGCCTGTTGTTCTGACTTGTGATGCATCCCCTTTTGGAGTGGGGGGGGTTTTGAGTCACAGACTTCCCAATGGAAGGGAAGCCCCAGTTGCATTTTACTCTCGCACTTTGTCCAAAGCAGAGAGGAATTATAGCCAATTGGACAAGGAGGCTTTAGCAGTTGTTGCAGCTGTTAAGAAATTTCATGAATATCTGTATGGCAGGTCATTCACCATTGTTACAGATCATAAACCTTTATTAGGCATTGTGGCAGGACACAAACCTACACCTAATATCCTGTCACCAAGAATGCTGAGGTGGACTGAATTTCTTGCAGCCTATTCATACAAACTGATTCACAGGCCGGGCAAGGACATTGGACATGCTGATGCACTGAGTCGTTGCCCACTACCTTGCCACAAGGAGGACTTTGAACTTGAAACTCACACCTTTTTCCTGGAGACCGTAGCTAAGCTTCCAGTCCATGCTGCTGAGATTGCCAGAGAAACTACCAAAGATGCTGTATTAGCACCTGTTATGGGCTGGATTAAGAAAGGTTGGCCTCTTCAAGATCTACCTCACCTTGCCCAACCTTTTAAGTCCAGGCAAACTGAATTATCTGTATTAAGAGGATGTATTTTGTGGGGTAACAGGGTGGTTATTCCTGCAAAACTGCAAAGGGAGGTTTTGGAAATGTTACATGAGGGTCATCCTGGGATTGTAAGGATGAAAGGTTTGGCCAGGAGTTATGTATGGTGGCCAGGTATTGACAAAATGGTTGAAAACTGGGTAGCATCTTGTCCCAATTGCCAGGTAGTCAGGCCTGCCCCACCTCACGCCCCCACACAGGAATGGGAATGTCCTAGGGGCCCATGGTCTAGAATCCACATTGATTTTGCAGGCCCTACAAGAGGGCACACCTTTCTAGTGTTAGTAGATGCATACTCTAAATGGCTAGAGGTAATTCCCATGACATCCACTACAACTGAGGCTGTCAGTATGAATAGAAAAGGTTAAATGTGGTTGACAGGCCTTTACAGTCATTTGGCAAGCTAAGCATAATTTTCAAGAACAACCACCCCCTATTCCCAAAGAGAAAAGTTTTTGATCAGTGTGTGCACCTTGTTCTAACATATGCTAACGAAACATGGACACTAACCTCACAATTGATACAAAAGCTACAACTGGCGCAAAGAGGCATGGAAGGATACATGCTTGGCGAGATAGAAAGACCTGCACATGGATTAGAGAACAAACGAAAGTATACAATATCATCAAAAGAGTAAAAGAATTGAAATGGAAATGGGCTGGTCACATAGCAAGAAGAACTGATGGCAGGTGGACCAAAGCAGTCATAGAATGAATCCCACTTGATAAAAAGTATCCAGAAATCAGACCTAAAATAAGATGGAGCGACAACATCAGCAATGGGCCTTGGTGGTGCAGGCTGTTAATAGCCTAACACTTAGTTCCAGCTGCCTGTAATTATTGCAGGCTCGAATCCCACCAGGCTCAAGGTTGACTCAGCCTTCCATCCTCTCGGGGTAGGTAAACTGAGGACCCAAGATTGTTGGGGGCAATAAGCTGACTTTGTAAAAATGCCGCTTAGTAATAATAAGCAGGCATATACAATGGAATGAAGGCTATTGCTGAGCGCATTGGGTTGTATCCCAAAAAATTGTAAGCCGCCCTAAGTCTCCGGAGAAGGGCGGGATATAAATATGAATTTTAAAAAAAAGTATGGTGGGCCCAATTGGCAAAAGGAAGCTCAGGACCATATTGGTTGGAAACATGTGGAAGATGCCTTCATCCTGCAGTGGATAGACAATGGCTAGAATGAGGATGAGGATGAAGATGAGGATGGAGGAGAAGGATGAATGATTACAGACCTTACTTCTTCAATGTTAAGTGTATCCCCACACCAAATTGTGAAGTGTATCCCTTAGCCATAAAAAGTCTTTCAGAGCTTCAGACCCCAACATATTTTGTCTAACACATTAACTTTGCATAAAGTTTTAATAATTCTATCTGAGGTCTAATTGTTTTCATTGGCTGCTTATTACGAGATAGATATTCCACATTCTTTACAACTGAGTGAATCGACGATCTGCAGCTAATGCTACCCCATTTCTTACTCTACTTGAAGATTTCTCAAAGCCTATAAACAAAGTAAGGAAGCCGTACCTCAAGTCTCTTTCTGAACTCTACCCTCAGTATTTGATTGCAGGACTAATCAGAGTGGAAAGCGTTTTGCAGGGTGAAGGGTCTGCTTTCCTTCAGAAACAAACTTTTTAAAAAATCCAGTCAATTAGAGTTGGAGGCTTAGGCTACCATTTATCTCATGAAAAAGGGGATTAAAGCCTTCTGATAATTTATAAAGTGCCTATAAAGGGCTGAGCTTTTATCGGCGCTTTTAGGCAGTATAAAGCAGGCAAAGACCATGTCTAAAACCGCCCAGGACTGCACTGCAGAAGATGACTGCTAATAAGCTGGAACTCCAAAACTGATCCAGGGAATTCACTTGCAGAAATCCTTTGGATCTTTATCAAGTTTGTTAGAAGACATGGTCTCTGGTAGGCTGCCATTTCCCATTGGGAGCATTTGAGCTCTGACCATAAGCTGTATTGTGGAAACATTAGCAAATAGTCTCATGAGAAAAATAAATAAAGAGCCATGGATTTAAATCTGTCAAAAATGAATTTAGCCACAAATAGACAAGGATCATGTGCAGTACATGGCCTAATTTCATTTAAGGTTGAGGCTAGCTTCAACAGGCCCCTGGCAGTGTGCAACTTAGTCCTCCCATAGTTTTTTTTTTTTAATTCATATTTATATCCCGCCCTTCTCTGGAGACTCAGGGCAGTTTACAATTTTTTTTGGGAGCACAACCCAATGCGCTCAACAATAGCTTTCATTCCATTGTATATGCCTGCTTATTACTAGGGCTTTTTTGGGCCCCCCAAGTGGCATTTTTACAAAGTCAGCTTATTGCCCCCAACAATCTTGGGTCCCTTAGTTGTTGTGAAATGTTTTGAACAGTTCCAAAAAGCTGCTTTGGCGCACATGTGAAGCCAAATGGGATCATGATTCAGCCCCATGTTTCCAAGAAAAAACATAGCTGCCTTAAAGCATTATAACAAGCGGGAAATTTGCCCTTCTGTGTGCTCCAAATCACATGTTTTATTTATTTCCAAAATACTGTATAGCCCTGGTAGCTATCTGTCCCTAACAGAATACAGTATAACAGAGTTGGAAGGAACCCTGGATATCTTCTTGTCCAAGCCCCTGTTCATACAGGAGACCCTATATCATGTCAGTGAAATGGTTATCCAATCCTTCTTTAAAACTTCCAGTGATGATTATCCACAACTTCTGAAGGCAAGCCGTTTCATTGGTTGATTGTTTTATATCTGGAGAAGAATTAGATGGTGGTAGACTACTACATATACCTTGGCCAACGGATCTCAATGGAAGGTGATACAGTAAAGGAAATTGAATGGTGCATTAAATGTAGTTGGCAGGAATTCAGCAAGCTAATCATAGTTTTCAAGAACAACCTCCCCCTGTGCCTGAAGAGAAAAGTTTTCAATTGGTGTGTGCTACCTGCTCTAACATATGCCAGTGAAACATGAACATTAACCTCACAATTGATACAAAAACTAAGAGTGGTGCAAAGAGCCATGGAAAAATACATGCTCAACATTACAAGACAAGATAGGAAGATCTACACATGGATTAGAGAACAAACAAAACTCTATGATATCATCAAGAGGGTTTAAAAATGGAAATGGAAATGGGCTGGTCACATAGCAAGAAGAACTGAGGGTAGGTGGACCAAGGCAGTCATAGAATGGATCCCACTTGTTAGAAAAAGTGTTCACAAACCAGACCTAAAATAAGATGGAGCGACAACATCAGTAAGTACGGTGGTCCCAATTGGCAAAAAAAAGCTCAGGACCATATTGACTGGAAACATGTGGAAGAAGCCTTCATCCTGCAGTGAGTAGACAATGGCTAGAAGGAGGAGGAGGAGGAGGAGGAGGATGGAGGAGGATGGAGGAGGAGGAAGAGGAGGAGGAGGATTGTGTAAACTTATTTTTCCGTAAAAAAAAATCAGTCTTCCATTTTACAATGGCTGTAATGTCTATCATCATATTATGGATCAATATCCTTGTAGAAGAAGACAATTCTTTCCAGCTCTCTGCACAATCACATTCCATTGAAAACACTCAGATTGCTAAGTCAGGGATAGAAGTGGAAGAAAGGCACTACCTAGATGGCAGGCCCTCAAATTTTATAAACACAAGTTACTCTTTAAAAACTGAGCCATAGGGCAGAATAATTATTGAGCATCCAATTATCTGGGAGTTGTATATGATGCATATGTGACTGCCAATACAGTAGCATGTGACGATGTGTGGAGTGAGTTGTGAAATACAATGAGCTTTGTGGCATAGTTTCTAGGATTATTTGGATTCCAAGCATCCTTAGCTTTTGCATTGTGTGGCTTAAAGCTTATGGTTCTGCCAGAGCTGTTTAAAAATCATTCAGCACCACAAATTTCTGTTTCACATGACCTGCATGCAAACATCCTCATTCTTGTCTTTCTTGCTTGTGTAAGGCAGACAAAACGATCTATTTATCATGGCTATTGGAATGTCAGTATATCCTACTAAGTGATTGAACTAATTGAGCCGCAGTGAAAGAACATGCAATATGTTAAATTGCCTTGCAGGAAGGCAACTTGTAAGACATCACCTGAAAAAAAGATAAGATAAAACACCGGATTCCCATTAAAACATTATTTTGCATTGTAGATAGTTACTGTCCTTCGTCTAAGAGTTTCTTATCTATAGTGAAGCTTCCTTAACCAATGGTGGGCAATTTCTCTATGTGCTGACAACACAGGCAACAAATCTTCAGAAAGGTCCTCTCAGCCTGGCCCTTCCATTCTCACAACAGTACAATAGAACTAGATTTTCACTAAATGGATCCAAAATATAATAATTTAAGTCTGGTCATTTGTGCCCAAGTTAGAACTCGGGATTTTGCTCTATGATCCATTTGCTTAGTTTTGTAGCTAACTGTGATACTCTAAGGATTCTTCTCCAACATCAAATTTCCAAAGTATTAACACTCTCCTGCTTCTTCCAAGTCCAGGGTCACAGGGAAAACCATTGCCTGTACAATTCTCATATCTGTAGGTACAGACATATATAGGCAAGGAGAGAAGCAATTTAGACCTAAGAAGAAATTTCCTGACAGTTAGAATAATTAATCAGTGCAACAACTTGCCTCCAGAAGTTGTGAATGCTCCAACACTGGAAGTTTTTAAGAAGAGATTGGACAACCATTTGTCTGAAATGGTATAGGATGTGATGGCAAACCTTTTCAGTGCCGAATGACCAAACCGGAATGTGGGTTCATGTACATGCAAGTGCATACACCGGAGCACCAGACACCTGAAGACCAGCTGGCCAGTGTGTACGTGCCTGTTTTTTTGCCATTTTTGGCTGGTTTTCAAGTTGTTTTTCAGGCCATTTTCAACAGCTGGAAAACTGTGATTATCCTCGACCCAGCCAAGTCCAAAAACGCTGGGGAATTTCTGGAAGCCTGGCACAAATTAGCCATCAATAGACACATAGACATAAACAACAGCTACATGCCATGTAAAAGAGACAATCAACAAGACATAAACAACAGCTACATGCCATGTAAAAGAGACAATCAACAAGCCAAGAAGGAAACAATGATATTGAGTCTCCTGCTTGATCAGGGGGATGGACAAGAAGATCTCCAAAAGTCCCATCCAACTGTATTATTCTATTATGGGCAGATAACCACCAGGGCTAGGCAGTATTTTGGAAAATATTTAGATGATATTCTTATCTAAGGTTGTATTGCTATTTTGCAGTGGGATATAAATGTAATATAAATAAACAGCATGGTGGGGAAGGGAGTGCAGGATGGAAAGGAAATAAGACCTTTTCTCTTATTCAGAGTAGTGAATGAACATTATATTCTTTCCTGCCTAGGAGTCTGGAATATTGCAAGAATTACTAAGATAATGGATGCCTAGGCTCATTAGCTTTGACAAGCTAGTGTTTATGAAGCACTCAGAACACTTGAAACATCCTGCAATAAATGCTGAGAACGTTATTATTTTTCACTAGAACTCCCATCTCCTGGTGATTGGCTCAAAGTCACCCAGCCACTTTCACAGCTAAGGAAAGACTAGTCTTTTTCCACCCAGCTTAGTGGCATTATAGGAATGCAATGTCTCCAAATCTCTTTCTTCCCTAATTTTTTTTTAAATTACATTTATATGCCGTCCTTCTCCGAAGAATCAGGGCGGCTTACAATTTTTGGGATACAACCCAATGCGCTCAGCAATAGCCTTCATTCCATTGTATATGCCTGCTTATTACTAAGCGGCATTTTTACAAGGTCAGCTAATTGCCCCCAACAATCTTGGGTCCTCAATTTACCTACCCTGAGAGGATGGAAGGCTGAGTCAACCTTGAGCCTGGTGGGATTCGAACCTGCAGTAATTGCAGGCAGCTGGAACTTAAGTGCTAGGCATTTAACAGCCTGCACCACCAAGTTTAATTGCTGCACCTTGTTTAATTAATAAACAAGTTCAGACTTGAAAAATAGTGGCTCCAAAAGCTTCGAAATATCTTTTTCCAAAAGAAGCCCATCAACCGGGAATTTACATCTACTGTTTTGTGAATCAGAACAGCATATATGGGCAAGATAGTCAACATTGATTTCCTATCACATTTCTGTGAGTAGGGCTACCTAAGGGAGTGCCAAAAGGTAGCAAAAGGGATTGGAACAGGAAGTATTGACAATCCATGAAGTTTTGTGCCATGTTCCATAGAAGCAGAAAAACTAGATGATTACCAGGACAAATTATTTGTTCACATCCATCGTGCTACCATCTTAATGTATATCGATGAAAAGAGTAAATAGATTGAAATCTTCAAAAGAAATTCAGTGTTACAGAAGTGAATGTCAATTTATATATGTAGCTAGAACTCACCATTTCCCAATGTTTAGTCTGTGTTTAGGTTTTTACTTCTAACAATCTTCATCTTTTGTCTCTTCAAATAATGTTGCAGAACTTAATTTCTTTTCATTTTTGTCCCTCAGAAAAATTTTCAAACCTTTATCAAGCCCGTTTAGTAATTCCAACACAGAAAATTACAAAAAGTAAATATCCTCTAAATTAGCAATAGCACTTAGACTTATATACCACTTTACAGTGCTTTACAGTCCTCTCTAAGTGGTTTACAGAGTCAGCCTCTTGCCCCCACCAATCTGGGTCTGACCTCAGAAGGATGGAAGGCTGAATCAACCTTGGGCCTGGTGAGATTTGAACTGCCAAATAGCAGGTAGCCGGTAGTCAGCAGAAGTAGCCTGCATTACCACACTCTAACCACTGCACCACCATGGCTCATTGTAAAGTTTAGCTCCTTTTAGTTCTTTCTAGTCCAATTTTTCATTTTTTTCATCTTACTATTTTATTTTTAAATCAAAAGCATTTTCCCACAGGAAGAAATTTTTATAATTAATTTCAAAATTGTATTTCAAATGTATCCCCCACATCTCTAAAACTCCCCCACCCTTACATATACCCTGGTTCCTCCCCACTCCACCTTCATCTTATGGGTCCAGTGAGCAGTCTCATCTCTCAAGGAGGCCTCAAAGACTGCAATAGGAAGATGCCCAGATCTGTGGGGAGCAAGATGGGAGATCTCATACAGGAGTAGTGGAGTTTCTGGACCTCTTCCTCCTGGGCCACTTCACAACTCCCAGTTGCAGCCTAGCCGGTCACTAGAGAGGGCCCATCCCCCCCACAACCCTTGGTGCTGCCCATTTTGAGATTCAGGTTCATTCTCCTCATCAGAACAATCCTGATTCTAGTATCCAAATTCAGTTGGTGGTGGAATTGTCTTCTCCCGGGCAAGACGGAAGAGTTTAGTTTTGAGTTTGGTCAACTGTAGAATTCCCATCAAGGTCACCCAGTGCCCCATTTATAAGCAGATCCAGTCCACTAATTTTATTAAGCACACCACGGCAACTGAGCTTGAACTCAACATAATTTATACAAATGCTGGTAATTAGACATGGCACCTGCAACAAGCATACTGAGGCCTACTGCTCAAAAGGCCTGGGATACCTTCGGGGGCCAAACACTTGAGGATTCCCATGAACTCTACTTGTATACAGGTGTTAGCACATAGAATAATAGAGTTGGAAGGGACCTGGGAGGTCTTCTAGTCCAACTGCCTGCCTGAACAGGAGACCCTATACCAGGGTGTCTGACTTTGGAACTTTAAGACTCCTGGACTTCAGCTCCCAGAATTCCCCAGCAACCCTTGCTGCCTGGTGAATTCTGGGAGTTGAAGTCCACAAGTCTTAAGTCCACTCCTTCCTATACCATTCCAGACAAATGGCTGCCCAATGTCTTCTTAAATTCCTCCAGTGATGGAGCACCCACAACTTCTGGAGGCAACTTGTTCCACTGATTAATTGCTCTCATTCTCAGGGAGTTTCTCCTTAGTTCTAGGTTGCTTCTCTCCCTGATCAGTTTCCATCCATTGCTTCTCGTCCTGCCTTCAGGTACTTTGGAGAATAGGGGTCCATCATTGCTTAGATATCATCAGGCTGGGAAAAAAATATCCCTGTGACATGGCTGCCCTTGAGGATGTCCCATAGGCAGATGTTCATGTTCACAGAATTGCAAAAATTGACTATACAAACAGCATGCCATGTCTAAGTACCAGCAATTGTACAAATTCTGTTGTGTTCAAGCTCAGTTGCTTCAGTGTGCTTAATAAAATTAGTGGGCTGGAACTGCTCATAAACGGGGCACTGGATGATTTTGACTGGAACAGTAGAGTTGACCAAGGTTTTTTTTTATGTGTACTAGCAGATAACTTGGCGTTGCCTGGGGAATTTATTTATCCCAATCCTGTATTAGACAGACCTCCCTCCTTCCATTAACATCTCCACAATTCCTGAAGAGGCGATGGCATGCCCCCTTGTGGAGTATTGTGAAGCCGTTACCATGGCAACTTCACTGTGCTGTAGGTTGCATCGTCACAGAACACACACCAGAACCCACACACCGAGGGATGCTAGGGGTGTCTTACCCCCACAGTATTTGTTTCCTGAGAGTAAGTCGTCTGTGTACCAAGTTTGGTTGAAATTTTTCAAGTTGTTCCAGAGTTATGCTAGAAAATATATATATATATACACACACAGCCATTTTTATATATATAGATTTTCTCCTCTTTCCAATCCCATTCACCTATTCCAGTAGCAATTAACATGGGTTTAATACAGGTAGTCCTTGACTTACAACAGTTCATTAAATGACCATTCAAAGTTACAACAGCACTAAAAAAAAGTGACTTAGCAACAGAAATGTTGGACAAAACTGTGGTCGTAAGTTGAGGACCACTTACATTCATTGTATTGCATCCCTGTATTTGTGCAGGAGTAAAATACTGAGACTGATTGTTGGAATGCTCTCACTTCTCCATGTAAACTTATTCTACTTTTCCCATTCTTACTAGCTATATTATGAGGGAGGTTGTCTGTTATTGTGTGCTGATGTACACAGGTGCTTGCTCACATTTTCAACATTGTATTTACTGATTTATATTTCTTACTCCTTAACATACATAAGGAAAAAAAAGCTAACCTTGAAGGTATATGTGGGGTGTAGGTGAGCAAGAGCAGGGGTGGGATTCTACCGGTTCTGTCCAGCTCTACAGAACCGGTAGCTCTGAAGAGCAGCAGACACTGAACTGGTTCTGTGTCTGCTGCTGTTTTGGCCCAGCCGCCTGCCCAGGCCATTACCTGTCCTTTATTTCCTGTTTTTTCAACCGCAGCTGCTTTGCGCGGCACAGCTGCAGTTGAAAAAGCAGGAAAAAAACTGCTGCGCACCCGCACACAGCACTGCTCAGCTGTCCAGGCAGCTCAGCAGGTTGTAAATTGCACTCGCGTGACTTGCGCGATTCAAGTATGCGCGCACGACCCAGAGCAACAGAACTGGTAGTTATACCAGTTGGATCCCATCCCTGAGCAAGAAGGTAAGAGAAGAAAAATCTGCCAACAAATAAGGAACTGGAAAGTGCTCTCCAGAAACCGTTAAACGGGAACAGGGGGGAAAACAGAGTTTTAGCATCTAGTTAAGCAGTTAAAAATCTGTCCGATCTCTGCTTTTAGTTTGCCTTGAGAGCTCAGTCTGACATTCGGCAGCCCCTACTCAGAGCTCAGCTTGTAGCTCAGCCTAGAGCTTGGCAGCCATTCTGCCCAATGGATTGATAATTTAAGGAGCAACCAAATTGCACAAAATCCCCAACATGGGCCAAAACCTTTGAAGGAAAGCAAGGATTATAAAGAGTCTGAATAAGTCAACGCCTAGGGAACTTGATTGCATGGCTAAGTCAGAACACAACGACTGGTAACTAATCTCATCCAACTGGGCCAAAAGCATTGCCCTGTTTGGAGAAAGTATCAGGCACAATAAAGTGTTAGGTGGAGTTTTTTGTCCAACCTGTTGTGGGTCCGCTTATCATCTAAATAACCTCCACGCTTCCTTCCTTCTGATATTACATGGCATAACTTGATTGCAGTCACTGACCAGTATAAACTAACCAATGCAAAAATTGCAACTATCTAACATCTATCTATCTATCTATCTATCTATCTATCTATCTATCTATCTATCTATCTATCTAACTAATATCAATGATCTATCATCTGTCTGCCTGCCTGCCTGCCTGCCTGCCTGCCTGCCTGCCTGCCTGCCTGCCTGCCTGCCTGCCTGCCTTAAAACTAAGACTTATCCTGAAAGGTAAATCGGTGTGGTTGGTGTGGGAAGCTTAACCATCAATTACAGTTTGAGCTGATTATATTGATTCTTTATATTTGTCCCTAAATTAGTCAAGAACAGGCCTGCAATCTCAAATCTATAGCATCTTTTAGTCCTAGCATTCCCCCCACAAAGCATTTCAATCTCTTTTTGCCATTCTTCCATTTCACTCTCCTTGTGACACCAGGTTGTAAATGAAAGCCAGTCACCGGTTTAACATTTTTTGGAGGGTGGGGTGGTGGGTATAGACCAGTTGTTTAGTTACCAGCTCCAATATTAGGTGGAATGTTAGGAATGTCAATGCCGGTTTTTATCTTTGGAAGATAGTTTGTGATAGGAAGAGGAAAATTTTAGTATTTTTTTTAACTAGTAGTAAAAAAACCAGGAAAAAGAAAATACAAGTGAATAAATGGATGCAAATTGTGGATGGTTCTTGATGGAGATGACTATTTTTAATTTGATTTGTTTTGATTTCTGCAGCTCATTCTCGTAATAGATGTCATCAGATAGTGAAGTTAGACGGTGTTGGATAAATTAGTGAGAATTGGGTAAGGTTGAGGGGGGTCTGCTCTTGGATTCATCCCAAGACTTGCCTGTGAGCCACTGGGGACACAATGGCTTTTCCTGAAAGCTCATGAGTGATTGATTGATTAGATATGAGCAACTTTGGCAGGGCATCCAGGAAAACAGAGGAACCAGATTTGGTAGCATGAAAGGAAGTACTCAAGATGCATCTTAATGGAACAAAAAATATTTGGTGTCTTGCCAGGGACACCAGATTTGATATCAGAGAAGGTACCAGTCATTGATTCTTGGCGCTAGCTACTCCAGAAGACTTTTTGGAGCTGATCTGCAAAATTACATGAGCTGGAAAAGATCTAATCAGACTGAGTGCAACTTACAAGAGCACATTTTCCAAGTGACCACCAATAAGGATTGGGAAGAGTATTTCTCCTGCAGAGACAGAACATCACTATTGGGAGAACCTTGTAATTTAATGCATATTAATGTTACGGTATGTATGAAAGGACTCAGAAAAACATCAGGAAAAATTGGAGTATGTTAATAGGGATATAAATGAATTGCTTCAGATGATTAGTTAGATTAAGTAGTTAGTATTAGATGAATAAGTGATTGGGTGGATGATACCAAGCTAGATTGGTAGAAGTATACTGCACATGGCAATTAATGTTGGCAAGGTGTGTGGTGATGTGAGGAAGGACATGGGAGATGGCCAATTTGACTCTTGGGGGGTTATTTGACAGGTGCTCAAATTGGGATCATGATTTGTAGTCATGGATCCTGAATATGCCATGTTTATCCCTGTCCCCTATTTTTTATTTATATGTTTATTTTTATTACATAATCACAAGTATATTTTGTGTTTATTACAGTTGTTTGGTTCATCCATTCTTGAAGAAGCCCTCCCTGGAACTAGACAACTACCAACTTTCCCATGTTGCTATTTTTCCAACTCTGACTTTTCTTTTTTGTAGAGGTTGTGGAAATGATGGCTCAGGACCCTAAATGAAGTGGATTACTTCGACCCTTATTAGTCAGAGTTCAGGTCTGGGTATGAAAGAGAGGTAGAGCATTTGATCTCTATGGTTGATGACTTGTGTCAAAATCAAGATGGGGGCTTTCAGATCACTCTGTGGCTTTTGATACCATTGACCTTTGAATCCTGATACAACCAGCTACAGGGCTGGAGACTGGGAGTCCTGTTTTACAGTGGTTCCATTCCTACTTTAGTGGCCAGTTCCAATAATTGGTAACTGGGGAGGAGTGATTGGCCCCTTGGTTGCTCTTTATGGGGTGCCATAGGGGTCAATGTTCTCTTTCCTCTTATATCACAGTTAAAGCCACAAGGAAAAATTATCCAGTTGTTCAGGGTTATCTATCACCAGCATGTACAGTGTGAGCCTGGGGTCTACTGAACATGCTGTAGACATTTTGTCCTAGTGCCTGGAACTGATACAGATTAGATGGGAGAGAACAGACTTAAAGTGAGCCCTAGACTACTGTTTGTATATCAGAGTTCTTCTATGCCCCCTGTATTGTCTCTTGATGGGGTAGCATTCCCCATAAAGGAGTTTGTCCATGACTTAGGTGTCCTTCTTGGGTGACACCAGGTGCCTTTTGAAGTTTAGGTTAGTTTATTTTGGCAGTTGGTGTAATTTTATAAAATTGCTGTCTTGGTTTATGTTGTGAGACACTGAGAATCAATATATGGCTGCTTTGGTCTATAAATATTATATATGCATACATAGAGTTGGGCAGGATATAAGTTTTATATACTTATAAATACTGTATATAAATTTTGTATCCCATTTGATTCTCAAAGATTCTGAATGGCTCACAGCAATCTAACAAAGAAATTACAATTAATCATTAAAACAAAATAAAGAAAAAAGATGGCAAGCACAATGAAATGAGAGGCCTCACTCTCTCTAACTGAAGGCCTGGATGAAGAGCTAGGTCTTCATGGTTCTTCTAAACAACAGTAGATTGGGATTCATCCAAAGACACAAACATACACACATATACAACACACACACACACACACACATACACGTCTGCATGTATTCATGTCCACATGGATGGTTCTAGCTGATGACCTCATTGAGGCCTACTCAGGAAAAGCACTCCTCTTTGCCTTCTTAGACTTCTTGGTGGTCTTTGCTACCTTCTGGATTGCCTGCAAGAACCATAACTTGGGCCAGGATTTTCATGGAATCCATTCCTACCTGGAGGGGCAGCACTCAAGTCCTTGGTGCTCCAGTATAGGGTTCCATATAGCCAGTACAGCCTTGGCATTTAATATTATACATATAAGCAGCTTCATAACAAAGCATAACATTCATCTTTTTAACCCTGATCAAGCAGAACAATAGAAATGTGATACCTTTGCTGAGCAGAGTGAGAAGAGTTGTTGGCTATTTAAAACAAATTAGCTATGGATATTTGTGTTCCATGACTGGATTAGAATGTGGGCATAAAGTAAATAAATCTGAACATACCTGCAGACAAGAAGAGGTCATTTTCAGGCATTTTTTCCCAGACATTAGATAACTAAATATACTCTTTCTCATTCTGGTACATTCTAGCTTTGTTGGACTATAAGAACTACAATTTCTACAGCTATTTACTTGGGTGTGTACAAGTTACTTGAAGGCTGTTTTTCCTCTTTTCAATTATTCCATTAAATTAGCCATGACGTTGTTGTTTATGTCCAGCTGTCATCTATGACAGTGGTGCTAACGTCTTTCCTCAGAATGACAGAAGCTCCCAATAGAGCCCTCACAAATCACTTTTTCAAATAAACTTTATTAGTCTCTTGTGTATTTTAAAAATAAAACATAAAATAAATATTACATTAACAGTTTTGTGACATCCATTCCATCCATTTCTATCTTTTGTGCATATTTACAAATATATACAATTTTGTGCGAATATGTACATTTAATCTATAAATTGCTTATCTTTAATTCCTTCGTTTTCTATCTGTCTTAATTCGGGCCTTGGTGGTGCAGGCTGTTAATAGCCTAGCACTTAGCTCCAGCTGCCTGTAATTATTGCAGGCTCGAATCCCACCAGGCTCAAGGTTGACTCAGCCTTCCATCCTCTCGGGGTAGGTAAAGTGAGGACCCAAGATTGTTGGGGGAATAAGCTGACTTTGTAAAAAACGCCGCTTAGTAATAAGCAGGCATATACAATGGAATGAAGGCTATTGCTGAGCGCATTGGGTTGTATCCCAAAAACTGTAAGCTGCCCTGAGTCTCTGGAGAAGGGCGGGATATAAATATGAATAAAAATAAAAATAAAATAAATAAATAATTCAATCCAATTATACAATTTTCCCCAAATTCTATAATATTCAGACTCCTCTTTCTCTTGTACCATTAAGGTCAATTTGTCCATTTCAACACATGCCATTATTTTTTGAATAATCAGTTCATCCAATGGTATACAGTTGTGCTTCCAGCATTGAGCATAAGGTATTCTAGCAGCCGTTAAGATGTGTAATACAATATATTTTATATTTTTCCCACATATCTTTTTAAATATCCCTAACAGAAATAGCTATGGTTCCAATTCTATTTGTTCCTTAAGAATTTCTTGCCACTGTTTAATTTTTAGACAATATTTCTGAGTTACTTTAGAGATGAGTACTCCAAGGTCCATGACAGAGTTTGGATCATCAACAAGGTCTCGACTATTCAGCTTGTATTTTATTTTCTGATTTTTTTTGCCAATATGTAAGACAGAGCATTTATTAGTTGAGATTTGAAGTTGCCATTTGTTTGATCATTCTGATACATAGTCGAGGTCTTTTTGAAGGGTAGCAGTATTGTCAGTGGTGTTGAATAGCTTTACATCATCAGCAAAGACAACCTTGGAGTACTCATCTCTAATGAACTAAATGCTAAAGCCCACTGTAACTACATAGCCAAAAAGGCATTAAGAGTTGTTAACCTAATCCTACGTAGCTTTTTCTCTGGTAATATCACACTACTAACTAGAGCACACAAAACATTTGCTAGACCAATATTTGAATACAGCTCATCAGCCTGGAACCCGCATTACATATCTGATATTAATACAGTTGAGAAAGTCCAGAAATATTTCACAAGAAGAGTTCTCCACTCCTCTACTCATTGCAGAATACCTTATTCCACCAGACTTGAAATTCTAGACCTAGAAAATCTAGAACTATGCCACCTTCGTCCGATCTAAGTATAGTACATAAAATTATATATTGCAATGTCCTACCTGTCAATGAATACTTCAGCTTCAACCATAACAATACAAGAGCACACAATAGTCAAGGTAAACAGCACCAAACTTGATTGCAGGAAATACGACTTCAGCAACAGAGTGGTCAATGTCTGGAATACTCTACCTGACTCTGTGGTTTCTTCCCCAAACCCCAAAAACTTTAACCTTAGACTGTCTACTATTGACCTCACCCCTTTCCTAAGAGGTCTGTAGGGGGCGTGCATAAGCGCACCAACGTGCCTACTGTCCCTGTCCTATTGTTTCTTTTATTTTTCTTATATGTATCCATTTCATATATTCATAACTATGTTTATACTTATACCTATTATCTTATAATCGCTTGACAAATTAAATAAATAAATAAATAAATAAACAAATAAATAAATAAATAAATAAATAAATGTGGTAGAAAGTACCCTCTTTCTTTCTACATTTCCAACATGCGGGTTCATGTTGGGATATATCTTTGCCAATCTTGCGGGGGTAAATACCATCTGTAAAACATCTTATAAATATTCTCTTGGTATGATGCCAATTTTGTTAGTTTATAATTTAGGTTCCAAATGCTTTCCCACTCTGTCAAATGTATATTATGTCCTATATTTTGAGCCCAAGCTATCATACATCCCTTAACAACTTCTTCTAATTCTACCTCTAACAAATATTTATAAATTTCTATGATATTTTTTCATCTGGGCCTGTTAAAATTTTATCCAATTGTTGTAGTTCTGAGTATATTCCAAAATCTTCTATATCTTTTTTGCATCTATTTTGTAGTTGGGGATATGCCCACCAATCGATACGTATCCCTTGTTTTTGGAGGTAGAGCCCTCACAAATCACATTATGGTGGCAGTCAACCTCAGCCTTTTGAGAGCCAGAAGTGCTGTTTCCCAGCCACAGAATTAGATGCTACCATGGGAAATATTCGCAACTTCTTGCACCCAGGAGTTTAGTGCCCCTGAATAACTTGGGGGGGGGGGAATAAACAAGCTGTAGCTTTAAGACACCACCAATCTCTGACTGCAAGAAAGCTGGTCAGCAGCTACTCCAGCTTCAGACTTTGTCACCCTGCAGATGCTATATCCAGCATGATGGAAGGCTTGCTTATGGGAAAACACTCTAGGCCTCAGTTAGAACAATCAGAGAAGCAGAAATTCTTTGTAGGATTTGTGCATCTGGAATTTATAAACATCAGTCTGCAACCACCATTATCGGATCAGGTGAGGCTGTTTATTGAAACTGGAGGTGTCGTCTCATTTGCAGCACAGAATGCAGGTGGTAATGAAACTCACCCATTAATTCCTTAGGGACAAACTTCCTGTGAGGCACATGCAACATACATTTAAAAAACAGACAAATCTTTAATTGCATCACTGTGGCCATCATCTGGACTTGATTGACCATACCCTGCTCAGTTCTCTTGTTTTTGTAGACCTCAAATCAGACACCAGCTGCCAGATACAGGATGGAAAAGAACCTTAACTCTCCCCACATGTGGCACTGGTTCCCCTGAATTAAATCACTCACTCCAGTTGCTGTTTTCCTGAAGTATGTGAAGTATCTGTGTTTACTGATAGGAGAGCCTGTCAGAAACACCCAGCATCAATTCACCTAACTGGTGAGTTTGCATTTGGACTCCTTTCATTTGCTCACATGCATGACTGTTATTTAAAACTACTTTTGTTTGCAAGGAACTGACTCTATTGAACAAACCAAAGAAAAAAGAAAAGCAGGGATTGGCAAAGAGATCAGATTTTATAGCCTGGTGAAGATCTGGACACAGCTTTCCTCACTTCCAGAGAGAACTTCAAGAGTTGACTCAAATTCAGAAGAAACTTATTGTCTGTTTCTGATAAGAAAAAGGCATTTCTCCTCAGTTTTCACACTTTCCCACATTTTCTTAAATTAAAAATGGGAACTTTAGAAGCTTTGGTATAAATGGGAGCTTTCTTTCTGGAAATAAGATCATCTGAGATGTTATTGTAGGAATCTCAAATGAAATGCCATCGAATGCCAACCATCCTGTACGAGCGCACAGAGAGGGACTCCTCGGGGTGCTGTCTGTGACTCAGTGTCGTTTGGCGGTGTCCTGGGGGAGGGCCTACTCTGTAGCGGCTCCCACCTTGTGGAATCAATTACCCCTGGGGCTCCGTTTGGCCCCTGACCTTCGCACCTTCCGCCATAATTTGAAAACCTGGTTATTTGAACAGGCCGGGCTGTGCTGACCTCTTGGGTGGGGGGTTATATTTTAAATTTGTAAAGGTTTTTTAGATGAATTTGGCTTGTTTAATTTAAAACTATTTTAGTTAATTAATTTATTGTTCTGTTTTTAGTTGTGAGCTGCCCCAAGTCCTTTTTGGAGGGGGGGGCATACAAGTCAAATAAATAAATAAATAAATAAGACCAAGCCATCCACACCTATTGTTATTTTTCTAAAGGAGACGGAGGAAGAAGAGGAGAAGGAGCAATCCTTTTTTAAATATTTTTATTTTTTAAATACAAATCTCTATTCACATTAACAGTGTTCATGTCATTATTAATACATACCTCTTCTTTTATACATAAACATCAGCTCTTATTTCTGTCCTCAACCCATTTGTATCACCTATCCCAAACCGCATAATAGTCCGAATCATCTTTGCCTCTCAATTCCATTGTGAATTTATCCAGTTCCGCACAATCCATTATTTTTTGTGTCAAGTCTTCTTCAGATGGTATCTTTTCCTTCTTCCATCCCTGTGCAAAGGCTATTCTCGCCGCAGTTATAATATAATATAATGATGTATCGGATGACCTTGCTCAATTTTCCCTTAATTATTCCTAATAAGAATATTTCCAGTTCGAGTTCTAATTTGTGCTCTGTAATGAAAAGGAGCAATCCTAATGGTGTTGTTCATGTCTTATCTTGTTTATAATAGCCAGGACTGACCCTGTCTAGAAAACTGAGGGGAAGGTTCTACTGTAAGGCTCTTCAAACTTGGCAAGTTTAAGACTTGTGGAGTAGGAATTCTGGGAGTTGAAGTCTATAAGTCTTAAAGCTGTCAAATTTGAAGACCCCTGTTCTACTGCATCAGATGCCTTCCTTGTCACTGAACAAAGGGAGCAGGAGAGTCATGTCAGGCATGTTTCTATCACATGGTTAGTATCAGCAATAGGTACTAAGAGAGGTACTAAGAGAGCTGCAGAATTTCAAGAAGGTTGGGTTTGTTTGTTTTTTTAAGAAAAATACTTGCATGGGAAAAAGAGATATTAATGGCTGGCATGATAGAAATGGTGTATTCCAGAGGTTGATAAACTATAACTTCTAGCTCATATAATTTCTATTAGATCATGACACAAATCATGCTGGAGAAGAGATTGCAGGGATTTGAAGTTTAGTAATATTCCCATTCCTCAGAGACAATAACAAGGAAAGTTTTACTTGAATAAAATATCTTCTTCTAGCTCTTAGTAACTCCTAGTAAACACAGGAAAAAAGAAAGAGAATGAGACAGGTGTGTACATAATAAAATTAAAGTTGATTAATTGTCTTGTACCAGGTCAGGACTTTTTCTATGAAGCCTTTTAATGTTTATCTTCACAATCTCTCACAGGCAGATTTCAGATATATATAATTTATTGGAAGACTATTTTACTTGGGGAGCCTGGGTCTTCAGCCTAGATTGTACATGCAAACCCAGAGTTTTACAATAATGACATTCCTAAAGAATAACTGTCCTGCACCAACCAGTCCATGAACTTAACTGATACAGTATCTCAGAACCTTCATCTTCAACCTGGGAATTCTGAAAATTTTAATCTCAATGCATTTGTAGAACATGAAGTTGAGGAAGCTTTCTAAAATATGATTCTCTCTCCTTAATTCTGATCTAATCTGTCCCATCTAATATGATTCCAGACAACTTATACAATTTTGTTTAAGCATTCGTGATTGTTCATGTACATGTAAGGGAATAAAAAAGGAAGATCTAAAATTATTAGCTTGCTTTGATCCATAAAATATTATGACTTTTCTCTTGATAGCATTTCTTTTGGTTTTAAGATTCTGGCCCCTGGATCCATATAGTATGACTGTAAATTTCTGGTTATAGATGATTCCGATATCCCCATAGAGTGTCACTATTGATGAGTAGAATGAGATCAAGACATTTTGGGTCGCTTTGTATCTCTTTAGACCAAGAATGGGTAAGCCAAGAATACACAGCCTGGCAGCATTCAATTTATGGTCCCGCAAATCCACCAAACTAGACAAGGCTGAAAATTATGGACTTATTTGGAAGTCTGTTTAGGGGGCACAATGGATGCCCCAAGACTTGCAGAAATCTACAGTGTCAAGAGCACTTCTTAAAAACCCAGAAAATCCCCAGGATCCACTTTTCACATCTGAGGAGGTTTAAGTGACAAAACTTGACCAATTTCATCAGATAAAAAAAAACCTGCCATGGTTCCAAAATAAAAAAAAAATCATTCAACTCTGCCCACTCTTGGATCATCATATCTTCTCTGACTTCATTTCTTGGGGCCCAAGGCAGAACACAAATCTGAAGTGTGACCAACAGGAAAAAGATTACCCTCTTCCATTTAGGGAATGGGATCATTTCCCAAGAATTAAGTTGGGAATCTTTTATCTAAGTTAGATGTCACATTGCTTGCTCTGTCATAAGCACTAAGTTATATAATGATATTGATTATGGTGGCTTGAGAAGCAGGCATGGGGATCATCCAGCCCATGCAGATTTTATTTACTAATGTAATAGCAACAAGAAGTCCAGCCACATCAAAGCAGTTTTCATGATGCCCTGGTGAGGTGTGAGTTATACATCCTCCTACCCACACTGCACATGTACGTGCAAACAATCACACACAGAGGAGGAGATATGGAGAGAGAGAGAGAGAGAGAGATATCATCAGTTAGTGGCCTCTTTATCATTCTTCATGTCTGAAACAGTGCCATCACATATGGCCACTTTGACCTATGGAATAATATCATAGAATTATTTCCATATACATGATTTCCATCAAACAATTGCTTGGATTTTTTTTCGTACTGTCTGCTTTTGTTCTTGCCATTTAAGTTTGGACTCACGTGCCCTTTAAATAACACATTGAGCAGTATTCCACTATGTTCCTATTTACATCCAAGTAGAAATGTCAGAAGTGATGTTGAGCATTGTATGAGTCACTTTATACTTCCTTATTCTTGATAAGGGAAATGGAGAGCATGGTGGCTGTTTTTGATGGCTAGAAAGAACCTCAGAAACATCATGAGGCAAGCACCATTCCTTGCAATGTTTACCTTGAGAAACATCGGGTTGGCTAGGCTTTTTACAGTAGCTGCATTTTGCATCAGTTGGGCATGTTTGTCAGCAGCTGCATAGAAAAGGAAGATAAAAAGTGGAGTCAGGCAGTTTGGCAAGAAGAAAGGCCATGACTTCTGAAAGAGTGGTGGTGTGGGAAGAAGCTCCGCTCACTGGTGGGCCTAGCTGGCCAAGGCCTGCCATACCACAGCAGGTTTCTGCAACCTGGTGGGCCTAATCAGTGAGCACACAACAGATACAAACTCAATGTAAACCATTCCAAACTTGATTGCAGAAAGTACAACTTCTGCAACAGAGTAGTCAATGCCTGGAACATACTATCTGACTCTGTTGTTACTTCCTCAAACCCACACTCCTTTTCAAACTAACCACTATTGACCTCACCCCATTCCTAAAAGGTATCTATGGAGCATGCATAAGCACACAATCGTGCCTACCATCCGTGTTCTATTGTCCCCAATTATTCGTACTTATCTCCTGTACTTATACATTCTTATTTTTATCTCTATTATCTAAAGTGATTGTCAAATCAAATAAATAAATAAATAAAATTCCCATACTGGTGGGCCTCCCCCACAGTGAGCGAGCTGGGATTGCAGTCATTGAGTGAGGCCATCACAAGGGTACTTGCTTAACAACTCTAATGACATATGACACAAATTGTGGGCCCAATTGTGGTGATAAGTCAAGAACTACCTGAAATCATACTAAACCAGTCTAGAAAAGTGAGAGGAAGTTTCTGTTGCATCAGGTATCTTGCTTATCACTGAGCAAAGGGCACAGGAGAGCCATATCAGGCATGTTAGCATCACATGGCAGGAAACCATAAAGTCCTCCTCAAGCCAAAAACAACAGCCAGAGAAGGATTTCATTAAGAAGGGGGTGCAAAATTTGGATTGTTTGTCTAAGATCACAGCTTGCAGCAGACTGTCATTTAAGGAAAGCAATTCCATAGAAATGGAGCTTGATCTGTTCCCTTTCCCTTGCTTCTTTGCTCAGGTGAACAGATTCTCAAGACAAAAAAAGTAGAACATATAAATCTGCATAAATGTATATTAATGTTAATCCATAGTTCTATCTCCCAAGAGGCACAGCAAAAAATATAAAAAAGAACAGGGATGAAAAACAGAAGATTTGTTTGGAAGAGTCCCTTTGTAATGAAGTAGTTTGCAGTCCAATAATTTCAAATACTTCCCATTCTCAGTGATGCCTTTATGTTACAAACTGTAACCTCTACTTATCAGTCATAAAATGGAGCACAAAGTAGATTTCATCTTCCATGGCACCCAAATTTGATGAATGGAAGAAAACCCAGGCCCTCTGGAAACAGCAACCCTATCAGGAGTACAAAATACAGAAGACCATTAGCTGGTAGCCAAGAGTTAAGGTTTCTCTTTCTCTTTGCTACCATCTAGCAGTTGTCTCTATATTTGCAGTCTAGATACAATAGCCCTACTCCAGGATATTTTCTTGGTTTGGGAGGGTATACCCAGTGCCAGAAATGCCACTCCCAAAATAAGAACCAGGATGACCAGTCATTCTAACCTTTGCTCTATCTGCCCTTTTTAATTAGGTTTTCAGTTTCATCTATACCGGTATGTAAGTACTGATGTCTTCTGTCTTACTGAAGAAGTACCGAGACAGAACTTGGGTCTAAAGCAAAACATCTCAAGGTCAGCCTCTGACTATATACAATAATAATGATGGGAGGTCCAAGGACTTGTGTAAAGTTAGGAGGATCAAAGAACAAGCTTCAGTTGTAGGATCTCTCAAATGGGCCATGTGCAGCTTTTTATGCATTAGGAAAAAGTGTAGGCAGCAGTCCATCTTCAATAGGTAATCAACTGAACACATTCACAGACAGATCATAAATGCCAGCAAAATTCAGGAGCAATACTCAGACTTCCAGCCCAGTTATTATTTTTCTGTTTTTTACAAACTCAATTTTCCCTTTAAAAATCAGTAAATTCCTACCTCAAAGAACCCTGGAAATATTTGCCTCCCTGTGTCTTCATCACTTCACCAGACTTGTCCCTTCCAAGCCTATAGTTAGCAACAATAAGCAAAGAATTAACTATATTCTCCAGACCCCAAAATCCTCCTATTCCCACATTTTACATTATCACTCAGTGGCCAAGAGATACTATTTGATTCTGACCACTGGATACAATTATTTTCCCCAATATATTACCCTCCTGGTACAATGAATATAATCCCCATAATTCCCAGATCCCCTGTTTCATAGAATTATGGGAGTTAGTCCAACGTATCTGAAGCTCCGATCTTCTCTATTCAGACTCTTTTAAATATCTCCTTCTAGTCTTCATCTACAGTCATTGACCAAATACTTTCTTTTTGAGGCCCACCGACCAACAAAACAGACTTCAAGGGAGGAAACTCTAGCCCTGAATTGCACACATGCTTTGGGTCTCATTGCCAAGGGGATAATTAGATGCCAAATGGTGAATAAAAGTGAGAATAGAGAAGGACAGCTTGTCCAAGCATAGTTTCTGTTCTGCTTAACTACCCTCCTAATCAAAGCATCTTGTTTTGTATGTACTGACTATTATGTCCATATCTATGTAGTTTTCTCCACATGAATACGGAAGTAGTTTGCAACTGCCTCCTTCCACATGCTGATAAAACATCCACAGACCTGCTGTTTTTCTAGTGGTCTTCCAGCTAAATACTTCTCAGATCCATCCTTCCTTGGCCTTTTCAAGATCGGCCAGATTGAGTAAATACTGCCTCCTGCTCCTAACCCATTAAAAGAAGTTGTCTATCAGCTTTATTCTATAAATTCTGGCTTTAACTTTGACATTGTTTAGGTGTTTATGTGTTCATAGCAAGTTCATTTTTTCTAGTGAACAATAGCGCACTTTACTCAGACTTCTACTGACATTATATGCAATGATAATCATATTCATTTCTTTATTCCTTCAGCTGTAATGAGCCAGGCTTGCCTTTGCCTTATAATGTTGCTCCAATGATACTATTGTTGGTGATGTTCTCATATCTCACATCTGATGTCCTTCAGTAGCCATGTTGTCAATCAATCTGCCTACGCACTTACCTACCATGTTACATGTCTGGATATCTGGATATTTATCTACCATGTTATATACTTGGATGGCCTAGAGAATGTCAGCCAATAGCAACACACTGGTGACCCTGCACGAACATCCTGGACAAAAACAACATCAAGCCATCTCTGTATTGTTACTAGGCAAATTACATGGAAGTGCCTATGTAGTCTGGAAAAGTTGAGTTCAACACAAGTCCAGAACCTCATTATTTTTACAAATAAGTCTCATTAATAAATATTAAAGTATACAAGAGGAGCATCCAGCCCTCTCATTGAATAATGAGTCTGTATGGCTTCTACCTCCTTCTTCTCCCTCCATTTTTCTTTACATGTCATGTCTTTTAGGCTGTGTGCCTAGGATCAGGCCTATGATGCCAATAGGCTTCGTAAATCAATCTGGATGCATTATTATCATTATTATTATTTGTCTAAAGAACAGGATAAAATGCTCTCAGTATATAATATATAACAGTGGTCACCAACCAGTGGGACGGGGAACCACTGGTGGTCCATGAGAAAATTTTGGTGGTCCGCAGAGAAATGTCACCCCCAAAGCACCACCACAAAGCAATTAATCCAGGCTGCGTGGGAACACAAGGCTGCGGCGCCCACATGGCCCACGGGAACACAAGGCTTGTCGCTTGCATTGTAAACAATACGCAATGAGGGGAGGAGGAAAGGGTGGGGGGACTTGCCCCACTCACCCCACGTGCCTTGCCTGGCCACTGGGCTGCTTCTTTCACTTATTTCTTCTTTTGCTTTTGGCTGCACACAAGGAAAGCAGCAAAAGTCTTTCTTTCTCTCCCCCAAACTCTGCCAGAAATGAATCTTTGGGACCCTGTAAGGCATCCTGCTCCAAGAGGCTGCACCGTAAGTTGAGACTCATTTCTGGTGGAGTTTGGGGGAGAGAAAGAAAGACTTCTGCTGCTTCTATTGCTTTCCTTGCATGAAGACAAAAGTCTCTCTCTCTCTCTCTCTCTCTCTCTCTCTCTCTCTCTCTCTCTCTCTCTCTCTCTCTCCTGAGAATGGAGCTGGAGATGGTATCCTGCGATCCCAAATAAAGAATGATCTATCGGTAGCAAAACTGGGTGGGGAATTTTTCTGCAGACTTTTTTTGGGCGATTTTCCCAGGGTTTCTGGTCCGCGGGATTTAAAATTATGAGTTTGGTGGTCCCTGAGGTCCAAAGGTTGGTGACCCCTGATATATAATATATTTTTAAAAAACCAATGTGTTAGGAAGTTCAATAAGCTCACAATCAGGGTAGTTGATTTATTTGTTTCTCCTTCAGGCAATATTCTTAAAAGGGAACCTAGAATTTGTTTATGGAGATCTTTGGAATATGTCAGATTTGTACTCTATTGCTGATTATGCTTTGATGTTATTGTAGCATCTTGATTGGACTTGTTCCCTTTTGGAATACTGTAATGGGGGGATGTAGACTCAGACATCAGAAGGGACAGCTAGGAGGTGCCATCTCCAGCAGAACAGTCAGGGATTCAAGTGACTTAAGGATTTAGAGCCAAAAAATGCATTTCCAGATGGAGCAGAGAAATTCTCTAACACAGCAACTGTCCCTGCGTCAATGTTTGTGTTTTTCTTAATCCCCACTATCAAGCAACATCTTTGTTGTGGCAGCTATACATGATTAAGATGAAGGAAGGTTGCTGTCACAAGCATGTAATTACAGGTTTCCTGTATCACTCCCTGTTGGGAGGTCAGTGACTCTCCCTTCTCTGTCAGCAGAAGGGGAATGGCAGGCCAAGTGAAAGGAATCTGCCAGGCTAACTTCTTGCTAACCTTGGAAGGGGGAGGGGCGAGCTTAGGTCTTCAGTACCATAGTCAGAAGACAGAATGGCTACCCAAGCAGAATGACAACGTCACCGAAGTCAAAAGCCAAGCAGAAGAAGCAGCGGAGGGAAGCAGGTGCACAAAAGGGAAAAGGAGAGTCAAATATTTGTGGGAGCATCTGCTGCCAGCAATGATGTCCGACTGCCTGGTGCGCTCACATAGGTGGGGCCTCCTCAGGGTGCTGCCAACCAGACAATGTCAGCTGGCGATCCCAGGGGAAGGCCTTTTCTGTAGGAGCACCCCCCCCTCTGGAATCAACTGCCCGTGGAGCTTCGGGTGGCGCCTGACCTCCTCTCCTTCCATCGTGACCTGAAGACTTGGCTTTTTTGTTCAGCCAACCTGGACTGAAGGGGATTTTAATAGTTTTAATTTGTCTCATGTTGTTTGTGGGTTTTAAATTGGTTTTAGATCTAGTGTTGGGGTTTTCAGGTTTAATAGTTTCTTAAAGTTTGTATTTTCTGTTTTTATCATTGTAAGCCACCCTGAGTCCTTCGGGAGATAGGCTGGCATAGAAATCCCAACAAACAAACAAACAAACAAATAAATAAATAAATAAATGAGGCAGGGAAGGAGAGGGGTGGGGGAGAGAATGCAGCACCTGGAGGTTTTTATGGTGGGGGCCACCAACAACTGGACAGAAAAAGCCAAGTTGGGAGCAGCAACTTAAAAGCTATCTGATGTAATGCAACATGGACTGAACATAGAACATAGACTAACAGAATTGGAAGGGGCCTTGGAGGTCATCTAGTCCAACCCCCAGGCTCGAGCAGCAGACTCTACACCATTTCAGACAAATGGCTATCCAGTCTCTTCGTGAAAGCTTCCAGTGGTGGGGCAACCACAGCATCTGAAAGCCAGCCATTCCACTGATTGATTGCTCTCACCATTAGGAAATTTGTCCTTAGTTTTAGGTTGCTATCTCTCCCCGGTGAGTTTCCATTCATTGTTCCTTGCCTTGCCTTCTGGTGCTTTGGAAAATAGGTTAAACCCCACCCCCCTCATCTTTGTGGCAGCCCCTCAAATATTGGAACACTGCTATCATGTCTCCCCTAGTCCTTAGTTTCACTAGAGTAGACATACCCAGTTCCTGCAATTGTTCTTCATATATTTTAGCCTCCAACCCCCTTCGTCATGCTTGTTGCTCTTCTCTGCACTCTTCCAGAGTCTCAACATCTTTTCTATACTCTGGTGACCAGAACTGGATGCAATATTCCAAGTGTGTTGGAGCCCAATATTAAGGCTTTGTAAAGCACTCAGAGTTGCCTTGATCTTGATTCTATCCCTCTATTAATTCAGTTTAGGATTGAATTGGCTTTTTTGGTGGCGGCTGCACACTGTTGGCTCATATTTGTTATTGAAATGTGTGGACATGACAGAAGCAAAGATAATTTCATTAAATGTAAAGATATGGATAAGCACAAGATAACCAGAAGCATAGTGCTTCACTTTCTGCTGCAGTGTTTGTTAGAGTTTAAATATAAGGAAATTAAGAACAATTAAAAACAACAACTTTCTGCAAAGACCAAGATAGCTGCATATTTATCAGTCCTGTTGTTTTAATGCCCTCTACACTTATTTTACATGTATGTCAAAACCTTTGCATAATTGTCACAGTCTTCATTTTCCCTTCCCATGCTATAAATGCTTAGTAATTTTTTTAATTTCTCATTTAATGTACCCATGTGCATACATATCCTTGCCTTCAGTGCATCAGTGCATCTGATAAAGTGAATTGTGGGGCACGACAGCTTTTGCCACAATAAGCTTTGGGTAGTTTTTAAGCATTTATTTGTTTACTGAGGTATATACAAAATAAGTGCATGCAAACATCTCAAAGTGGCGCCCCCAAGCCTGTCCAGGTGCTGCCAAACATACTTTTTTTGAGAGTGCATTCCATAACTAAGTTGTCATTATTGAGTTTCCTCTCCTTTGCAGTTATTGAGGGCACTTCCAATAAGAAAAGTATTTGGAGCAGAACGTTGGCAGATCTTCGGATATAGACAAGCTGGTACGGAAACTGGCTCTCCTTCAGATATTGGGGTCCCAAAGCACTTTAGAGCTCTAAAGGTAAGCATTGGGGCTAGCCTCTGCCTGTCTAGACCTTGTAGCCCCAGATTCAAATGAAGATTTTGATCACTTTAACTTTTTAGTGTTAAAACTTACCAACAAATAAACAGTTAAATGCCAGAGGTCTAAAGTCATACCTACTGTAAAGTCTTTTTTGGCAAGCAGAGATATGTTGATTTTGCTCACCTTTATGCTAACCAATCAAAACATTTTTTTTATTATTTGCCAAGATGCAAACAATTCTGCTCCAAGTAAAGAGTAATAAAAGGAATTGCTGGGTTAGAATATGAAATTGTAGCTTTACAAGTGACACTGCAAATATAAACCAGTTCCAGGAATATGGAATCTGATTTCTCTTGCAATTTAGATATGTACATCTGTCTGGTTCATTTATCAAGCATTTCAGGAAGATAACCACAATACCTTTGTCTTTATCTGGAAACAAATAAGGCCCAGTTGTAAGAACCACTGGAATGATATGAAAAACCTAGCTGTGCTGATCAAAAATTCCAGCCAATAAAATTCTGCTTTAAAGCGCAGTTCCAAATTGTCATTTTATCTTTTGTCATAAGAATGGCCAGTTTTGGTACATTAAAGCATAACTGCAATCTCAAAAATCCCTGCAAACCAAAATATTAGGTAAAAATGGGGTTAGAACCTTCCTTAGCTTGTGGTCATTGTTTTTCCTGTTATCATTTGCAATAATTCTTTTGGTCTGTTCTTTAACTGAAGGAAGCATTGAAAAGTAAAATGTTCCACTGTTTCTTGCCCTTGATTGTAATAACGATTTATTTGTAATAAAATCCACTTGTTCATAGCTCTACCGCCGATTTATAGTAGTGTAATGCAATCTACCATCTCTTTTGCTGCCCATTAGGGATCTTCACACTTAAAAGTTAATTTGGACCTTGTGTGATTGCCACCAGCCCTTAATCCACCCAGATATTTTGGACAACTACCAACCAGGGAATAAGAGGAGCAGCAATTATAAGCAACTTTTGTTGAAAGAGATTATCTGGACCCTTCCAGTCTGCATTTAATTGCTGGAATGAGATGGAAACCATTGGTTGGTCTTGCAGATAATCTATAGTGGGATTTAGATGGAGATTATATTGATCTGTTTGAACTCTAAGTGGTGTTCATTACCATCAACCATGGTATCCTTTTTACCACCTGTGAGGGTGAGGAGTTGGGGATACTCCTTCATGGTAGCTCTGCTCCTTCCTAAGTGAGTGGTTCCATTTGGTGTTGGAGGAGGAATAGGTCTTGGGCCCTTCAGTGTGAAATACATCAGGGCTCCACCCTCACCTCCAACTTTGTTTAATATCTGCTTGAAACAGCTGGGAAACTTCATCCCAGTGGCATCTACCATAATAATCACTGGCTTCAAAATGGTGGGTGTGACTGATTGATCATAATTCCACCTCTTCTGAAGTGCAAAACTTTGATCTTCTGGCCTCCCCCACCATTTTGAAGCCAGTGACCATCAGTGATCCCTGGATCACCTGTTAATTTGAGGCAAAGAGGAAGACTTGAATAACCTCAAAGAAAGAATGAAGGAACGGTTAAGGCAAAGTAAGAGTCCTGGGAAAGGAGAAGGCGTAAGAAAGAAACTCAAAATAACTCCACCCTGAGTCTCTTTGGTATAGGAACTCTGGCAGGCTTTCAAGATTCTATTATTATATTCATCAACAATTAATCAACATGCCTGTAATTTCCCAATCTGGCCTACCTCAAAGGGCACACAAGTATCATCAATATTCTGATAATGCCCAGTTTCACTTCTACACCACAGGCTGAGCAGGAGATGTATTTCCTGGAGGCTGAGAGGTTGATCAGAACAGAGCATTCTTAGGATGACTCCCAGAAAAATGGAAGTGCTATTTGTCAAGCATTCTGGTTTCAGAACACCCTATCTTTAATTGGGTGGCACTATCCCTGAAAGAGAAAAACCTCAATCTGGGTATACATACATAAGGTGGAGACCATAGCATGGAGAGCCATAGCCCAATTTTGGTCAAGGTGCCAGTGACAGTCTTTTCGGTATCAAAAAACATGGGCAACTTGTTGATACTAGCCTGGATTACTGCAATTCATTCTCCATGAGGTTTCCCTACTAGGCAATTCAGAAGGTTCCGTTAGCCCTGAATATAGTTGCTTACTTGCTAACTGGCAATATTAGCACAATAAATGAACTCTAATTTCACAGAAGACTGACTACTAATATTCTTCAGTGTCCAATTCAAAGTGGTGAGTATTTTCTACAAAGCCTTATTTGGCTTAGATCCTCATTAGCTCCTGGACCATCTAACCCAGACAGTGTCTGAAAGATCACATAGGCTGGCTGAGAACTTCTCTCCCGGGAGCAATCAAACAGAGGAGGGGTCACGAATCAAGTCTTCCTTGGTGGCCTCCTTGGTGTTGCCTCCTGAGGGAAGCATAGTCCTTGTCCCATTGCCCTTCCAAAAATATTCAAGGCCAGCCTATTTCAGTGGGCCTCTTTAGTGGAAACAGCTGAATTATTGCATAGATAGAGCAGTGACGGCTAACCTTTTCATCGTCGTGTGCCGAAAGTGCGTATGTGCATGCACGTGCCTGCACCAATCATGCAATGCACGTGCAACTCTCCTGCGCTCCCCCACCCCCTGTGCATGCATGTGCAACCCCCATACTCCCCCCACCCCCTTGCATGCACATGCAACCCCTGTGCTCCCCCTGCTTCCCTGCGCATGTGTGCATGACCCCCCCATGCTCCCCCCCACCCCCCTGCACATGCACATGTGTTTCCCGCATGCCCCACACACATGCGCAGCAGCTACCGGACAATCAGCTGGCTGGTGGGAGGTGCACGCACATGCGCAGTGGAACTGAGCTGGGGCAACGGCTCACGTGCTGGCAGAGATGTCTCTGCGTGTCACTTCCAGCACACATGCCATAGGTTTGCCATCATGGGACTAGAGGAAAGTATTTGAAGACTGGGGCCATGCAACATGTCTATGTTTCACTTTATGGATCTTGTAGCATCAGCATCCACATAAATGTTCTGCCTTTGTCAAAATGCTGAAAGCCACATCATACCATTTGCTTAACCTATTCTGTACATGTCTGAGACATGACAATGCATGTACGAAAGGGGTAAGGCTGAATGTGTCATTCTCAACACCACCCAATCACCCCTTCAGCTACCACTGCTTATGGGTTGTGATGTTGTTCTAATATTATATTATGATAGTTCGGGTTCATTTTTCTAGGAGTCCCTTACAGCCCCGGAAGAAGGTGGCAAAAAATTAAATATAATAAACAAACAAACAAACAAACAAAATCAGGCTTGTATGTAAACCTGGAAAAAGATGCAGTTGTTTTGAGGAATCTATTCATTAATGATTGTGCAACTCTTAAAGCAGCCACACCTTTCTGTGAAACATGTATCCCTGCCTGAACCCTTCCTTCTTGGCTCAGAAATTCCATCCCTGATCCACTCCAGGGACATAGAGTGAAACATTAGCAAACCTAAAACCCATAAAAGCATTTTAAGGTATCAATAGGCTTTTGCAAAACGTGCCCACTCTATGAAAATGAAGTGGAGATACAAAGGCTTCAAATTATCTTGCAGATTTTTGCAACTTTCAGCAATGTTTGCAAATATATATATATTTTCTTTAGTAGTTCTGGTTGACAGATTTTGTTTTACTTGTAAAATAAATCACTGATTGCAGAAAACTCTGGTGAAGAATTCTTTATCTATCTAACCGCTTGTCTATCTCACAAGCCTGCCTTAAAATCAGGATAGTGAGATTGAAAATAAAGTGCATTTATTTATTACACTTTTATCCGTCTGAACCAGTCTAGAAATAAACACTTCCTGTAAAACATCTGTCTGTATTGATCCAGGAACATCAAAAATGCAATCAAAGGAATGTTTCTTTTTCCAAATAATATATAATTATTGTTTCTACATAGAAAAGGAAAACAAGTCCTTAAGGCTGCCACAATCCTGTACATGAATTGGGAATAAGCCCCACTGAAATTTGTGGGAATGACTGTTGTATTGTTGCACATTCATTACTGAACACTTGCTGCCTTAGCCCCTTTAATTCCTTACGATATATTCATGGCCATATCATATATCCCATCCTTGCCAGTGAGATTCAAATCACCCACTGCTATTGATGAATGTGGGGAGCTCCAAATGTTTCCCTATTGTTTACTCAATATAGCCAATGCAGACATGCCATCCATTGAGAAAAAGGACAGATATTCTGCTTGAGCTTTTATATAATGTGCCAGTTGAAAGATCCTTTTTGTATTCATAATCAATCTTTACCTTTGCAGGCTTGAGCAGAAAGCAATGAAAGCCAAGCCCAGCAGCCTTTTTGGGTAAAAGGGGCCCAGAGACCTCTGTCCCAGCTTGTTGAAGCCTAGCAGCACAGTTTTATATTTATATTTATCTACTCAAAGGTCATCCCTACTGAGTTCAACTGAATGTTCCTCCAAAGTAATTTGGCTGTTACAGCCCAAAGGTTGTATATATACTTTTGAATTCAAAGTATATATTGTCAGAATGAAAAACTAGTGTTGTCAGGCTTAGAATGGAATTTGCAAGAGCAAATGCTTTCTCTTTCTTCTACTAAACGGGGTGTGTGTGTGTGTGTTGTTAGGATATATGCAGAGTAATCCTTGTGTAACAAGGATATGCACATGGAAACGGATATGAGAACAGTTATGAATAAATACACAGCCACACAGAGACACACCAGATTGTGTTAATGTTTACTCGAAGAAATAGCACAGTCCAATAAACAGTTCATAATACAGTTTTAACAGTCCAGCAGTATCAGTTATAAAGTCTTCTTACCCTTTTCATATCTTTTACAGCAGACAAACCTTTTCACGTCTTTTGCAGCAGACAAATATCAAACCATAATACAACAGATAATCTTCGATATCAACAGAATATCAAAGTAAACAGAGTTAGTCAGTATCAGTCCGTATTCAGTCAGAGAGAGAGTCAATATCAGCATCAAGAGAGATCTTCAGTGGGAGGGAGCTTCAGTGGGAGAGAGAGCTAAAACATGATCTATAGCTCCCTCTTATGGCAACTTGCAGCATACTCAACCAACCAGAACACAGCATAATACATTACAGTGTTTTTCCTTAAAGCTACAGACATATATATTTGTGCTTTATATATTGTCAACCCAACTACGTTATGTACATATACTTAACATGTGTGTGTGTGTGTGTGTGTGTGTGTGTGAAAGACTTTCCATTTTTAAAACATGAGAGAACAGGAAGATAAAAACAAATTGACAAACACCATACACACTTGCACAGAAACATACACACATAGACATACTTGTTCTTCAACCTCTTAGTAAGGACTACAATTTGCATTAAATCAGGTTAAACTGTCTTTATATCCATACAGTTGCCATTTTTATACATGTAGAGAGGGGGGTACTGATCATGCTATTTTCTTATATTCAATAACAGATGTGGACTTTGTGCATGTATAATAATCTGTGCTAGAGCATTCTCTGACTGATTACAAGAACTCGTTTTCAAGTCTTCTGGTTGCACCAAAAGAGCCTTGTACATAAGGACTGAAGACCAACCCCCAGTATGTTATGTTGCACCCAAAGATAGAGGAGCAGAAGCAAAGGACACATGATTTTATTTTCCTTCCACATTTATTGGTAGAGTTTTTTCCCATGATTTTGATTCCAGCAGTACAACATCAGCAAAATTGCCTTCTTGAGGTTTCAGAAGCATTTCTTCTCAAACTACAATATTGTCCAGAAAGAGAAGGTGTGGCATTGATTTTAGACAAAGAATAAGCAATCTTCATGGTTTGGATTACAACTCCCACAATCTTTTGTGATTGATCATGCTACCATGGACCAATGGAAGTTGTAGACAAATATCTGGAGAACATCAGATGGCCCTTTTTTCCAGCCATCTAAAAATAGAGGTTACTCCATAGCATCAGTTTCTTATCAGATTTGGGGTAAATTTTTAATTTTTTTCCCCTGTAGGACCCAAATGAATATGAGTGCCTTCAGTCTGGAAAAACAATGGTACTTCTATTATAATTAGAACCATGAACTTGAAAGAACCTAAAGGGTAGTAATTCTTCATTTGAACCCATAGTGTAGAATAATCATAACTCTTTTTCATTCCAATACATTATTGAGGTTGCCCAACTATATTTTAATCAGGAAAATTAATTATTATTTTAAAATTAAATCTTTCTTAAAAATTTAAAATTAAATATTTCTTCATAATAAAGCTGGACCTTTGAAAGAGAAAAACTAGTGTTTGTTACATCCATAAAAACATAACTACTAAATTGTCAGTCTGTGCCTGTGTGTATACATACATACATACATACATATCCACATTAATGCAATATTTATTTTCATTCATTACTTCTTCCCCATGTTTTTAGGCATGTTTTCATCCATCACATGTGGTTCCTTTTAATCTGATAAATACTGTACAGTTTAAAATATTTACATCCAGTGAACAGGTCATTTCCCTAGGAATTGTAATCTCCAGGATTCTATTGCAGGCAATAAACAAACCATAAAGCTTTATGTCCCAAATGTGCTTTTTCAGGAGGCAACTGGACTTTTTTGTTTTTCTCTGAAGATGTTTCTCTCCTCATCCAAGAAGCTTTTTCAGCTCTGACGTAAAGTACATAAAGGCCATCCAAATTTGTTGACCTGGTGTAAGGTAAGTGAAACCTCAGAATGAGTCACGGTTAGCAAGAAATGCTAAAAGAAAAACCATTAAAAAGTTTTTTTCCATGTATGTCCAAATAAAAGGAAGAGAAGAAAATCCACAACTATGCAGTCAGTAAAGAAAACAAAAGGATAGCCAAAAAAACCCTGCAGTCTTTCTTTGTCCAGTCTTCTCTGAGAAGAAAATTTCACCCAATGAAGAACTGATAGCAGGACAGTGAAACCTTAAGGAATACCTACTGACCTTGAACAAATTTATACCTCAAGGACCAGGTGACTTATGTTCTAAGAAACTGGAAGAATTGCTGAATAACTGTTACCTGTGGAGAATGGGTGAAGTACTAGATGACTGAAGTAAAGCAATTGTGTTCTTATCATTCACTTGTGGGGTGACCCAGGGGTCAGTTCTCTCACCTCTCCTGTTTAATATCTACATGAAACCGCTGGGCGAGATCATCCGTGGTTTTGGGGTGAGGTATCATCAATATGCAGATGATACCCAGTTGTATATCTCCACCCCAGACCAGATCAGTGATGCTCTCTCGGTGATGTCCCGGTGCCTGGAGGCGGTGCAGGCCTGGATGGGGAGTAACAAACTCAGGCTCAACCCAGCCAAGACTGAGTGGCTGTTCTTACCGGCATCTCAGGGTTCAGTGGATGTGCCATCTTTGGTCATGGGGGGGGGAGGTGTTACCCCCCCATGGATAGGGCGAGAATCTGGGCATCCTCCTGGATGCACAGCTCAATTTGGAGGAGCAAGTGGAGCTGTGGCTAGGGGGCTTTTGCCCAGGTTCGGCTGGTTCACCAGCTCGCCCTTACCTGAACCGAGATGCCCTTCGAACGGTCACCCATGCACTCATCACTTCCAGAATCGACAACTGCAATGCTCTCTACATGGGGCTACCCTTGCGGATTACTCGGAGGTTGCAGCTGGTGCAGAATCGCGCTGGCTGTGATGGGGTATCCTGATACTCCCATGTTATACCCCTCCTGCGACTTGCATTGGTTGCTGGTTGCCTTCCGGGTTTCCTTCAAGGTGTTAGTAATAACTTATAAAGCCCTAAATGGCTTGGGTCCAGGGTACTTGCAGGAGCGCCTCCTGCCTGCATCACATTCCGATCGTCCTGTGCGCTCCCACAGGAGGGGCCTCCTGGGAATACCGTTGGTCAGGCATTGTCAGCTGGCAGTTCCCAGGGCTAGGGCCTTTTCTGTGGGAGCCCCCCTATGGAATCAGCTCCCTGCGGATCTTCGTTTGGCCCCTGATCTCCGCTCCTTTCGTCAAGACCTGAAGACTTGGCTATTTCAGCAGGCCGGCCTGGATTGACCATGGGGGCAGGTTGTTTTAATAGCATTGTTCATTATTGTAATTTTAATTGTTTTTAATGTTTCTTGTAATTTAGACTTGTCTTTATTTAATATCTTTTTATTGTATATATGTTCTTTTTATATGTTCGCCGCCCTGAGTCCTTCAGGAGAAGGGCGGCATACAAGTCTAATAAATAATAATAATAATAATTCATTCATGCTTTCAAGCCCTGACATATTTCTCACAGGCACTTAATGGCTATCACCCTTGATGGCAATGTGATTATCTCCCATGGAAATTTGGTGGGAAACTGGTGGGCTTCCTTGTGCAGTTGGTTGGCTACGTAAGAACAAACTGAAAGACTAGATGGGCCAACAATCCAATCCAGCAGGCCACTGGATTATGTTAAATGATAGGATCTGATATCCAAGATTTCACCAGGAAATATTCTCATCAGTCAGGAGAAAAACAGACAGATATTGAGATGCTAGACAGCAGCCACAGGGGTTAGAAAACAAAGTGCAATGTGATTAGTTTGTGCTGATAAATACACATTTTGTGATCAGCCAACCGTCTCACAATAGCACTATGTAAATGAATTCATAATAAGTTTTCAGAACCTCAAAACATGTCTTGTGTATCCAAAAAGTTGGTAATCCTTGTTTTACCCATTCAAGGTTAATGTTCTTCTGCAATCTCTGTTCATTCTTATATAAAATTTTAGTTATAGTAATCTATTCCATTCAATACTCCAATAACGTAAATCAAAAGAGATATCTTACTCATAGAAAGGAGCAAGACCACTCCATGAACTTTGATGTCCTTCCAAAGCAATGATTTCACCTTGTACTACAAAGCTGCGGGCCCCGGGGAAATTACATGCTCCTCTGAACACTGCCCATTTTTTTCGCACTGTTTGTACCTGGAACTTCAGCTTGTACAAAACTTGCATAATAGCTATGTTTGTTAACATAATAACAAACAACCCTGTTTGTCTTTTGATTCCATTCCCAGAAAAGGCAGGAGAAATGAGGTACTGCTGGATAACCATAAGAAAAGGGAAAGAAATGGATCGCGTAGGGATATATTCAATCTTCCAAAGCCACATGTCAAAATGAGAGTTGTAAAGGAAATTCACCACAGACTTCTTTTTAAGTGAAATAGTGTGATGGAGCAATGTGGCATCCATTGTGGCACAAAGAAGAAATTTACAACATCTGCTATAGTCTGGAAATATTCATTGGCTCACAACTGCACACAAAAATGTGAGATCTGGGAAAATTCAATGCTGGGAAGCATCAACTCAAAAGACATGTGATAACAACACAATTCAGAGGTGGTATTCAGCAGGTTCCAACCAGTTCTGGAGAATCGGTAGCAGAAATTTTGAGTAGTTTGGAGAACCGCCAAATACCATCTCTGGTTGGCCCCATCCCCATCTCTTCTCTGCCTCCCGAGTCCCAGCTGATTGGTTGGCTCTTCTTTGGTTGCCCTGCGCAGGAGGACGGAGCTGGAAAGCAGGTTAGTGGGGTGGGGAGGGAATCAGGATTTTGCAGTATCCTTCCCCAAGCCACGTTCACCAAGCCACACCCAGAGAACCAGTGGTAAAAAAAATTTGAATCCCACCACTGACACAATTCCTTCCCCACTTCATGTATCAGCTGATTTTAGTTTAACCACTGCCATCATCTCAGAACTATTAGCATGTCTAGACTCTGGTATATTTATATTAAGGTGCAGAAAAATTCTTCAGAAGTTTGCATGCAAATGATCTGGAATAGATGTAGCAATCAGTGCTGTACACAGACAGGGACATCTGACTAATTCTACAGTAAAAACTGAGTATGACACACACGCATACATATCACTGCATTATGCAAAATTAATCACTTTCCCTGAAGCACAGTGTAGGTTTTTGCATTTGTTTTTCCTAGTTTTTATTGTCTCACCAAAAAGCAATTCAGGTAGTCCTCAACTTACAACTGCAATAGAGCCCAAAATTTCTATTGTTAAGTGAGACATTTGTTTGGTGAGTTTTGCCCCATTTTACAACTTTTCTTGCTATTGTTGTTAAGTGAATCACTGCAGTTGATAAGTCAGTAACTGGGTTGTTAAGTGAATCTGGCTTCCTCATTGTCTTTGCTTGTCGGAAGGATGCAAAATTTGATCACGTGACCCAGCAAAGGGCATAAATATGAACCAGTTGCCAAGCATCTGAATTTGGATGACATGATCGTGGGGATGCTGCAAAGGTTGTAACTATGAAAAATGGTCGTAAGTCATGGTCACTGAATGAACTGTTGTAAGTTGAGGACTACCTGTACTGACATGTCCCAAAGGTGCTTTGTTTTCAAGAGGCAACTGGACTTTCTGGTTTTTCTTTGTTTTTCTCTGAAGAAATTCCGCTTCTCATCCAAGAAGCTTCTTCAGTGAAACGTCTTCAAAGAAAAACCAGAAAGTCCAGGTGCCTCTTGGAAAACAAAGCACCTTTGGGACAACCATGGCCTGGATGACTGAGAATCTCCATAAACACCTGTACTGACATTTCTTAACCTCTTATTTTATGATAAGCTTTGCATTTAGTGGCACAGTGGTTAGGATGCAGTACTGCAGGCTATTTCTGCTGACTGCGAGCTGCCTGCAATTTGGCAGATTGAATCTCACCAGGCTCAAGGTTGACTCAGCCTTCCATCCTTCCAAGGTCGGTAAAATGAGGACCCAGATTGTTGGGGCCAATATGCTGACTCTGTAAACTGCTTAGAGAGGGCTGTAAAGCCCTGTGAAGCGGTATATAAGTCTAAGTGCTATTGCTATTCTTCATGTCATACTCCTAGCTGGGATGAGGCTTCTTCCCAAAGCTAGTTTTATTCCCCCAAAGTGTTTTAGTTGTGTTTATTTGTGGATGTGGGTTTTTTTAAACAACAAAAGCTCATGGCTGCAAGGAAACCTTAAAAAAATAGGAAAGCTCCTAGAAGCAAAGTGAGCAAGTCCACATAGAGTATTGCAATGGCAGTGTATAAATGATGCAAATAAATAAATAAGCAAACAAATTTAAAGAATTTTTAATATAAAAGAAGTCCTAGGCCGCTCTTAACATGAGTGAATTCACATTTAAGATGAGTTTGCATTGCAGCGCAACTGATTAGAAAGGTAGAGAAAATGGGATTCAAATCTATTATCGTCATGGTAGAAGGAATTTTAAATTCTCATTTCTCCTTGGGAGAAAACAAAAAGAGTAAGATAGGACATTGTGATATATTATAGGGTATCATCTCTCAGTCTAGCATTATCCCAAGTTCTGTGAGCATAACTCCCATAATTCTGTTTGGCATCTATTTATTTATTTGCATCACACCTTTATTATTTGTACAAATAACTCAAGGGAACAAACATATCCAACATGCCCACCTCCTCCTATTTTTTCCACAACAACCTCCCTATGATGAGTTGGAGTAAGAAAGAGTGACTGGCCCAAGGTCACCCAGCTGACTGACTTTCATGGTCTCCTGCTTTCTAGCCTGGTACCTGAACGTTTATAAATGGTCAGAATTGCACCCAGATTGGGAAATACTATTGTAAAGTTTGCTATTCTGAGGAATCTCCTTAAACAATGGTGTGGTTAATGTATTAAGTGGCAGCTCTTCCTTATTTGTTTTGTCAGGAATTGCTCGTGCAACTTACCTCCTGGTTTGCATCTTCCTGGCTGCATTTCCATAGGTGTATAGAAATTCACTTGGATTATTGCATCATGTTTGAAAGAAAATATATTCATGCCTCTGGCTACACACCCAGCCACCCAGGGTAGTCAGGTTACACTTCTCTTTATAAACTGCTCTAAAATGTGTGTCATCAGCTCCAAAATGCCATCAAGGAAGGAGTGTTTTGCTTCATCATCATCCTTTATGTCTTTTTCTTTAGAAGATACAGATATTTGGCTCCTTGTTAAAGCATTCTGTATTCAGATTTCAGTTGTCCAGTCTATGCCAAGACTAAAACAAACCCCCCAAAAAAGGAAAAGATTATACAACATAACACAAACATTTGCATCTGAGTGCACAAACAAATGACGGGGTTGGTGGTAGTAATTCTGGTAGTATGAGCTGTTCTTTAATGTTCTTTTCCAAAAGTGTGCAAAGCTAGTTCATGCAATGACAAGGGATGCCAAGGTCATATATAAAATTCTAGAAAAGATAATTTTTGCATTTATATAGAATATACACCAGACTAGAAACTGGAAGACTGTGAGTTCTAGTCCCACC
>CM019148.1:69026566-69054532 GCA_009733165.1 Naja naja
AAAGTCACCATTCAGGAAAATTAGACTTTGACCCTAATGTTGAGTGAGAGGTTGCTGAACTCATACAGATATAAAGTTTTAGTTCAGGGGTCCCCAACCTCCAGGCTGCGGCCTACTGCCAGGCTGTGGCCTGTTTGGAATTGGGCCACACTAGTAGCGGGCTAGTGCTTGTCCATAGGCAGCTCCATCGCAGCGAAAGTGGTAGCTAGCCACACTGAACCATCCCCTCTCGCACTCATCGGACTCCATGACCCACTCAGACCCAGGCCACATGAACAGCCAGTGAGTGTGTGCACACACACAGTGTTACTTGTGCGAGTGGCAGGTGCTCACACCAAAATGTCCCCCCCCCTACTGTTGGGGGCCCGCTGTTTTAGACTATTTCAGAAGGTCTCGCCACACACAATTTTTTGCCCATTACCACTGTTAATTGATAAGTGCTTGTGATCTGTCTCACAGGTAATCCACTTGGTCTTCCCTGCCTCCCATTGCCTAATACCAATTTCAGTCTTACATCAGTGAATCCACTCTATGCATCTAATGACATGAGCTACAGCTCAACACAAGCTCATGACTTTTACTGGCATGAGCTTGTGCCACTGGACTCTTTTTCTGATTTGGGGAGGACCAGACAGAGTGTCTGAAATGTAACAAGATGGATGTGGCCAAAATTCTCTCCCATGGAGCAATGCCTGCCTCCAAGGTCTGCAGAGCTCCTGTATTTCCTTAGCCGTAAATCAGCCCCTGAGCACTTCCTCATGCACCAGAACTGAACTAACATTAATTGTTTCTTGGCTGCCAAAAGACATCATTGGGGTGCAGAACTGGCCCTGGAGCAGCATTATCCTCCAATATAATGTTTGATAGTCATCATGAGAAAGACTGTGTGAAGAGCATAATGTACAATATTAGTTAATGGGATTTTCACTTATCTTTAAGATTCTTTTAAAAATTCCTTACATGCTACCAGTTCCAAGACACAAAAGTGTCATCTTTGCATACAGTTAAGATTCTAAGCAAGGCTCAGTGAAATAGATTTAAGAGTCAACCCTTAATGCCCATGGTGTTTGCATAATGATCATGGCAGCCACTTTACAAAAGCTGCATTTGTTTAATGACCACCACAAGAAAGGTCATAAATTGGGTCATTCATGTGACCCACTCATTTTATGGCCATCATAACTTAGAACTGTGATGGGCTAGCTCTATGATGCTTGTAAGTTGAGTATAAGTATAAGTCTATACACATTCTATGAACATATTTTTATATCCTGTTATCAGTAAAGTTATATTTTTAATCTTTCACACTCTTTCTGTGATTCTGACATCTTTACATACATGATCCAATGTAAAAATACGGTTTACTTCCAGAGTTCTTGTTATGGGAAAAATTGGAAGAGACAGTTCTACCTAGGGCTCCTGGAAGAAAGGCAGAACAAGATAACACCTTAAAAATGGCGACCTATTATTTATATATAACACTCCAAAGTAGCAGACAGACGCAAGCACGCATGCACACACACACACACACACACACACACACACTGGAGCGAAAGGAGGGAAGAGATTGCACATTGATTCTCCTTTGGAAAAACAGTGCTAACCAGAATTCCATTTTGCCTCCACAGAAATGTGATTGGCAGCAGTGTTTGAAACTTACTTTCCGTTCCCTTCTCCTCTCTTCCCTATTTTCAGTATAGTCATGAGCCAATATTTTTTATAAAGAATTGTCTTTAAAGGAATGTCACAATCTATGTGAAATGGTCCCAGTTAAATGTACCTACCGAGGTTTCCAGCCAAACTATCTAAGGAAATGTAAGGAAATTTCTAGATAGTAAGTTCAAAAGAAAATATTGACCAAAAATTAATCCTTATAGTAAGTGACACATAGTTCCTCTGCTAGAAAAGGAAATTGCCTGTCAGGATTTATCTATTTTTATCCCATTTTTATTATTGTTATAAATAGCTCAAAACAGCAAACATACTTAATACTTCCTCTTCCTATTGTTTCCACAACAACGCAGTAAGGTGAGGTGAGCTGACAAATAGTGATTGGCCCAAAGTCACCCAGCCGACTTTTATTCCTAAAGCAGGACTAGAACTCACAATCTCCTAGTTTCTAACTAGGTGCCTTAACCATTAGTTAGAAGCTCCAGAATTATCAGGGTTTCCCCTGATGCTGTCTCTATTTTGCTAACCTTGTTGCCAGTGAACCTCAAGTTTTACCATAAGTAACAGATCCATTCAACAATCTAAGAATCGGGAATAATTACAAGGAAGCTAGAGCACCTGAGGCAATTCTATAAATTAACCACCCTGGCTTCCCTCATGTGTATACATGTGCTGTATGAATGAAGAATCCAGTTTTCAATTTTATGGGCAAGTTGCATCAGGTTATGCAAAGTTCAGTTGCATCAGCTACTTTATAACAATTGCACAATTGTGTCCCAGACCCTATCCAATGCCAAAATCTAGCCATAAAATCTATTTACAGTGCTAAAAGTCTCACCAGTTCAGAGGGTACTCAATACAGGATTTGGATAATTCTCAGGGATTGTGATTTTGTTGAGCATTAACTCCTAGACAGAGCAATCTGTTAGGGAATGCCTATGAATCTCTAGTGCATACCAGCATTTATCAACATCATTTGGGTAGAAAGTAAGCATTATTCATTTGGCTCCAATTCATTATTACTGGGTGATTTTTATCAAAAATAGCCTACGCATGATGAAATACTCATGCACTCATGCACTTATGACAAAAGATATGACAGCAGATGCTGCCTGAATTATCAGAATTTGTGTAAACTATTGCGTCCTTATGGAAATAGTTTCCAAGCTGGAAAATTCAATACAATCATGACTGATATTTTTATTTAGAAATTCTTCACAACAGTTTGTCAGCAGATTTTATCTTATTAGGAACAGACCTTGCTGATCCTTTTTCATTTCCTTTTACTTATTAGACTAAAATCATATCAATCAACAGTTCCTTTTAATATGCTTGCAACTATATGCTCCAAAACCATGTTTGAGTACATTTTCAGGACTTTAAATTATCACCTCAAATTCTGATAAAGATGCTCCTATCTAAATGAGGTTTGGTTCAGGGCACAACTTTGTTGGAGACAGTGTCACAAATATGAAGTCCCTCTACATCATATCTAGCTATCATCTAGCTAGCTAGCTATCACAGTGCTGGGATTCAAAAAAATTTACTACCAGTTCTGTGGGTGTGGCTTGGTGGGCGTGGCAGGTAAAAGATACTGCAAAAATCCCCATTCCCTCACCACCCCACTAACCTGCTTTCCAGCTCCGTTCTCCTGTGCAGGGAACCAAAGAAGACCCAGCCAATCAGCTGGGACTCAGGAGGCAGAGAATAGATGGGGGTGGGGCCAGTCAGAGGTGGTATTTGCCAGTTCTCCGGACTACTCAAAATTTCCACTACCGGTTCTCCAGTTCTGGTCAGAAGCTGCTGAATACCACCTCTGATCTCATCTATCATCTATCATCTATCATCTAAGTCTGTCTGTCTGTCTGTCTGTCTTTCTGTCTGTCTGTCTGTCTGTCTGTCTGTCTGTCTGTCTGTCTGTCTATCACTTTTCTAAGCCACCTATCTCCCTCAAAGAGGTACTCTGGGCAGTGTACAGTTAAACATCAACATATAGAACAGTATACAAAAATTAAAATGTTACCTTTTTAGAATTAGACAGACAGATTAACAGAGTTGGAAGGGACCTTGTAAGTCATCTAGTCTAATCCCCCCGCCCAAGCAGGAGACCCTATACCTGTGGTGGTGAATCTATGGCATGCGTGCCACAGGTGGCATGCAGAGCCCTCTCTGTGGGCACACGTGCTGTTGCCCCAGCTTGGCTCTACCGCACGTACATGCGTGCCTCCCACCAGCCAGCTGGTCTTCGGGTCTCTGCTGTGCATGTGCAGAGGGTGGGGTGCATGCATGCATGCAGTGCGCATGTGAATGCGGGACACATTCATGAATAGGGGGCCCATGCATTGCATTATGGGTATGCGCATGCACTTTGGGTTTGCACGTGTGCTTTTCACTGCCCTGTGTGTGTGACAAATGGCAGTCCAGTCTCTTCTTGAAAGCTTCCAGTGATGAAGCTCCTACAACTTCCAAAGGCAAAGCTGTTCCATTGGTTGAGTGTTCTCAGTGTCAGAAAATTCCTCCTTATTTCCAGGGTGAACCTCCTTGTTAAGTTTCCATCCATTATTCCTTATCTGGCCTTCAGGTGCTTTGGAACAGTGGTTCTTAACCTGGGCGATATCACCCCCCAAGGGGCAATTTTGTTTTTCAGGGGGGCGATGGAATGAAAAGGGGCGACGTGGGGGCAAAGGAATGGAAGGGGGGCGATATGGGGGCAATGGAGCGAGATATATTGGGGGAGAGAGAGAGAGAGATCTATATTGGTAGATAGGTAGGTAGACAAAAAGACAGACAGGTAGGTAGATAGGCAGGAAGGCAGGCAGGCAAACAGACAGACCTTTTGGATGGATGGACGGACGGACAGACAGACAGACAGAAAGAATGCAAGAGCAGCAGCACTTTGGGAAAGTGGTGGTGGCGGCTTTTCCCAACATTCTGCCACATTCGAGGCACCGGTTCATGTGCGGTGCAACAGTCAATGGGGTGAGCCTGCAGGGCTGGAGCCTCAAACGCCCCCCGGCCGCCTCTTAGCATCCCCAAGGGGGCTGGCAGAGGGGCGCTAAGAGGTGACAGGGGGGCGTTCGAGGTGCCAGCCAGCCCTGCAGGTTCACCCATTGACTAGCACTGCTCCGGAGTCAGCACCTCCAATGTGGAAGCAGTGGCACATTACATGCTGCCGTGGCCACGTTCAATGTACCATCCCCCTGCTGCCTCTTAGTGCCCCTCTGCTGGCCCCCTTGGGGACGCTAAGAGGCGGCAGGGGGGCGTTCAAGGCGCCGGCCCTGCAGGCTCACCCATTGACTGTAGCACCGCTCCAGAGCCCGCGCCAAAATGGGTGAAACTGCAGGGCCAGCCGGCGCCTCGAACACCCCCCTGCCGCCTCTTAGTGCCCCTCCACTGGCCCCCTTGGACTTGGGGATGCTAAGAGGTGGCAGGGGGCAGCGCGTGAATAACACACCACTACTTCCACATTGGAGGCCTGCCGAGTGTTACTACAGTCAGTGGGTGAACCTGCAGGGCTGACACCTCGAATGCCCCCCTGCCGCCTCTTAGTGCCCCTCTGCCGGCCCCCTTGGGGACGCTAAGAGGTGGTGGGGCAGTTATGTTGGGGGAGGGGTCGATGACAACTTCCTCAATGGCTCAAGGGGGCGATTCTTTCAAAAAGGTTAAGAACCACTGCTTTGGAAGATAGCTTGACCCCCCTCCTCAATTGTAAAAAAAATAAAAATAAGATGGCAAGAATAATTAAACCCTGTTAAAAATCAGTTGACAAAAGCAACGTGACAGCTGCCCTGGAACCAACCAACCCCACAACTGCATCTTCCTTTGGACTCCCCACGCCAGACCATAGAGCCATGTTTTAACTTCCTTTCAGAAGACTAGGAGAGTCCATCTCATCTGGGCAGGGAAGAATATTCCATGGGGTGGGGGCAACAGCAGAGAAGGCTCTTTTTCTAAACCCTGTCAGTCAGAGTTCCTTAGCTGAAGGGACCTGCAATCATATTAATCTGTTCTGACCCAAACAGGTTCCCAAAGAGCAAACATAGACAAAGGCAGCAGCCCCCACCTTTTAAGGTTTAATAATGAATTCTGTTCCTTTATTTATTTATTTATTTATTTATTTATTTTATTGGACTAATATGCCAATTTACAGATAAAAGGCTGCTTTCCACTAATTAGCTCCAACAAGGAAGAGCCTTGCCAAGTTGTTTGTCAAGCCTGCCAAAAACCCAGAAATAAGAACTAATTTACAAGATTCTCCAAACACGAACTTAGATGTCCACAAGTTGAGCTTCAGAGCTTCTTTGCTGTCTGCAAAGAACACTTTTCCAAACCTGGCTTTTATCCTCTTGAGGGAGGGGCCATTACCTTGCAGCCTTACTCCCGAGTCACCTGTGCTGATGTAATTGTTCTTTCCTCCGAGCAATCCTTCGTGCACGTGCACTTGGCACAGGCTCCTCAGGAACCTCCTCATCGCTGCTGCCAGCCCCCACAATCTCTGAAGGCAGCAGTCCACTCCCTGGTGGTCCTGGCCCCTCACCAGAGTCCTCACTCTCCTCAACCATCTGCACCTGCTGCAGGCTAACCACAATGTAATCAAGCTTCTAAATATTTTCAATATGATTTCTACCTCTACTGTTTTATTTGGTCTTCCCTAATTTCTCCTCCCTGTACATTACCGGAAGCGTCTTCCCAGTCTTCAGAAGCCATTAAAAATGGGTTACTGAAGAAAATAGACTTTCAGTTGATCTATCCAGCAAGACACTCAGGAACCATTTTATGTCTCAATGAATTTTTTTTTTTTTGCTTCATGCCAATCCCATCTTAACTGCTTAAAAAGCTTAACTAGGGAAGGCATTTTTGAAAGATGGTTTCAAAATATCATTCTAATGACAAAGATGATGTCTCTATCCACTAATTCAAATACAGAGAGAGTCAGGTCATATAGAGGAATAGCCATTTTGCACCTCAAAAATCAACTGCCTGTATAGTATAGAAGTGGTTTAAAAAGCATCAGTGTGAATATAAGGGCTACCCATATCAATTTAATAGAATTATCAGTATCATTGGAAACCAGTTGCTTGGGTAGCTAAGGTGATGGGACATATGGGAAAGGAAACAAGATGGAAACCCCGGTCTGACTATTAGTCTTGGATAAATAATTGCTTGGGTCTCAATTATGTGGGTTGAAATCCAAAGAATATGAGGCATGGGAGGTCTATGAGCATTCATTTTCTTCTTTATTATAAGCATAGTAGCTCCAAATTTGATCACAGCAGCACTTTTGTCATCCAGGCAAATTTCCTTTTCCTACCACTATAGTAGCTCTCATAAGAAAAAAAAATGCAACAACTTTGCCTTCCTTCCTATCAGCTTTGTTCCAATCAAGTAGTAGCTCTCTTTGACTTGCTTAATTTTATTTAGTTTTTTTATTCTAAATAGCCTTTGCTATTGGAACCATGGTGGTGCAGTGGTTACAATGCAGTATTGCAGGCTAACTCTGCCCACAGCCAGGAGTTCGATTCTGACCAAATCAAGGTTGGCTCAGCCTTCCATCCTTCTGAGGTGAGTAAAATGAGGACCCAAATTGTTCGGGGCAGTATGCTGACATTGTAAACCGCTTAGAGAGGGCTGTAAAGCACTATGTGAAGTACATAAGTCTAAGTGCTATTGCTATTACTATTTGCTGATTCAGCCTCAGAACTTCCATATCCCATGTGATTTCCCTGGAGTGTTTACATTCAGTGAGTTTATTTTACTCAATCTAAGTCTGTACATTTGCCCCCATGACAAAATTTGGTAAACATCTCTCAGTGGAAATTAAAAGATATTCTTCTAAACCACCTAAAATCATCTTTTCAATTAGCTGACAGCAACTATTTCAAATCTCCTTAAGGAAAGCACCAATTTCCTTCTAAATTTCTTAAGGAAATTTATGCAGCTTTTACATTGATGACAGAAGTGCAAAACATTATATTTGCAAAGTATTATAGGAATGAATGAATGAATGAATGAATGAATGAATGAATCAGTCTTTAAAAAGCTTCAGGTTCCCAGTTTAGCTTTGATGATGATGATGCAATTTTTGTGGTACTTTCATAACTGTAGAAGAAGGGAAGTATCATTTCCTTCCCAAAAGTATGGCAATATTTATGGGAAAGACCCATATGGAAAATGCTTTGAGCCAATCTAGCTAGGTACAAAGCCAACAACCACTCTGTATACTTGTGACATAGATTAGTGGTAATTTCTCATTTTTTTTCTCATTTTTCTGTTTGTTTTTCCATGTTTCCATGATCTTTTGAGAAAAGCTTTATGTATGCCTATTTTAAATATTTGATTCCGACAGTCATTTTATCCAATATATTCCACTTCATGAATATGTTAGATTCTTGTGGAAACTTTTTACTAATATTCACATTTTTATAGGGAACTTGGAAAAATTCATAGAAGTGAGTACTAAAGAATAGGCAATTTTTATTTTTCAATTTTAAAGAATGCAAGATTTTTAAAGTTTGTATTAAAATGTGAACTGAATAAAATTTGTCTACAATTAAGACTTAATTTCTCTGACAAGACCATGTCTTTGTTATTATGATTTGTTTTGTTTGCATCATAGATATATTGGATTAATTCAAAATAATATGATGGATCTGTGCTGTTATAGATCACCCAATATATACTGAAAACTATCATCATATTTGATATCTCATTTCTTTATTAGTTACTGAGACTTCTTTTTCTAATTCCCACTAACTTCTCTGAGTGCTCTACATTCCTTAATACCTCTGAAATTTTATCAGCTATTTCCTGTAGCACCTGGGGCTGTATGTCATCAGCCACCATTGACTCCAGCTTTATTTATATTAACAAAATACTCTGTATATTCTTTTTGTTCTCCCAAGTTATACCACACCCTTTTTGTGTTTCTGCCGATTATGATAATTATATGGTCATCATTTATTTCCAAAAGAATGAGCCACTGAGAGCACAGACAGACTGCCTTCACTAAGCTTAATGCAAACCCACAAAAATCATGAGAGAAGAGAGCAGGGAATGCCCTGGCCACATCTCTCATGCAGTTAGCCAGTTTCAACCAGGAAACCCTTCCATCTGGGATGGAATCTGGATTCCCCACTCAGTCAGGTGACAGGTTCTCCCTAATCTCATTCTCAATTCATGATGGGAGTGTGATTGTATAATTCACATAAAATTGAGAGCGCATTTCCACTGCTTCCCTCACTTGATAATAATTGAATAAGGAGAAGGACAAGAAGGACACTCCAAGAGCACCATTTGAAGGGGGAGGTCAGCCTGATTTGACTTTGTTGCTGCTGCTGCTGTTCAGCCTTCAATTGCTTCTGACTCTCCGTGGCCTGATGGACATCATTTCATCAAGAATGCCTGTCAGTAATTGCTTCATTGAATTCTTAGTGGCTAGTGCTTGTGTCATCAGTGACAGTGACTGGTCCCTTCATGTTAACATTTTGTCTAGCTCTATCATACTTTCTCCCAAGTAATTTGTTAGTCTGAGGAGATGCTACCAGGTTCTTCCTGATTTTTGATTCCCAAGTAGCAGATGTCTCTTCATATCATTATTATAATTGGTATCCCTGTTAATTTTTGAGTACAGGAAACTTTTTTCTCTGCCCCTTGTCATTGGTTTAGCATATCCTATTGACGCAACCTTATTTTTTAAAATACTGAGCCAGCTTTTGTGCTGTCTTCTTTAACCTTTAACAAACAATTCCTAGTCTTCTTGCTTCTAGCCACCAAAGTGGAATCATCAGCCCATCGGAAGCCGTTTCTCCCTTAAAGTTTAATTCCAGCTTCCTATGTCTTCCAGTTCCAAATACTTGTGTTCAGTGTTATGTATGCAGGTTTGAATGTCATTGGTTTAGTTTGAACTGTTCTTGTAAAATGTCAGAAATGATTGGTTTAAAAAGTGTGGGTAAATCCTGCACTCTGATTGGCTGGCAACTGCGGCTGCTGGCTATAAGTAGCAGCCGCAGCCCAGCCAAATCGGGTCTGTTATGAGCTGTAGTCACTAATAAACTCTTCACTGAAGCACTCCGCGTCTGACTCTTCATGCAAACTTAACACTGGCGCGAAGGTGGGATCCTTCCTGAAGAGAAGACAATGTGGAAAACAAGCTGAGAGAGATGGCTGTGCTGACACACACCCCCAGCCCGTTCGATCTGGCGGCAGAAGACTGGGACTATGCGGATCGTTTCCAAATGTATTTGGAGGAAATCTCGCAACATTTCGAAGCGGAAGAGGGCGGTCTTTCTCACTGCGTCTGGCAGTTTTCAAGATGGCGAAGGCATTGGCGGGAGCTGCAGATGTGAAGGTAATGGACTGGCCGACTTAGAAAAGCTTTTAAGAGCCCATTACACCCCAAAAGTATCGTGCCTCATTAAGAGACACGAGTTTTACCGTCGGGATCAAGGGGAAAGCAGCGTTAACGACTTCATGGCAAGTTTAAGAGACATTGGGGGTGCATGTGAGTTTAACAACTTGGAAGAGGCCATGCGATCGATTTGTTCTAGGCCTCAAAGACAAGGTGCTTCAGAGCAAATTATTATTAAAACCTAAGATCACGTTGAAGGAAGCCATAGAAGAGGCCTCCTCAGCAGAAGCCACCAAGTCCTCAGCAGCAGCCATGAAGAAAATTAACAAGGCCTCAAGCCATCCTGATGTGGAAAAGTCCACAACAACTCATTGCAAGCAAATAGATTCTGAGTCAGACTGTAGTGAGGTGGAGGAAGGAATTTATAGACTCAGAATGGAGAGGAAAAAGAAAGACCTGGGAAGAAAGAGGCAAGATTTTACTGCAGAGGTTGTGGGGAAGCCACCCCGCACTGAATGCAAGTTTCTTGATACCATCTGCCTCGTTGTGAAAAAGAGGTCATCTAGCAAGAGTCTGCAAATCATCCAGAACTCCACCACACAGAAGGAAGTTTCCTGACAAAGAATTCAAGCCTAACAACTTCAGTGAGAAAATGGGGCGCAACACAGAAGCAAATGGGAAGAATGAAACTCATCAAACAGTCACCATTGGTCATTCTTCACCCTTAAGAAGCAGAAAAGTACATGTGAAGGTACTCATTGAAGGAAGGCCTTGCCAAATGGAAGTGGACTCAGGCTCCTATTTATCTATGGTGTCATGGGACACTATTCACAGACTACTCCCAAACATTCAGAAGAAACATTTCCAGAAGCAAGCACTGACTCTTAAAGACTACCAAGGGAACAAGATTCCAGTAGTTGGAACAAGAGAATTCAATGTGAAGTTCAAAGGCCACACCAAACGTTTGCCCCTGACCATCGTGGACAAGGACCACCCAAGCTTGCTGGGACTTGAGTGGTTCAATCCACTAGGCATCGAGGTGACTGGCATCAATCACGTGAGCAACACTGAATGGGAGGAGGCCTTGAAGTCTGAGTTTCCAGAGGTCTTCAGCGACAGATTGGGCAAGTATATGGGGACCCCTATCACTTTCAACCTAGATCCCAAGGTGCCCCCAATTCGTTTAAAGCCCAGAAGGGTCCCATTTGCCTTAAAGGAAAAAATTGATGCACAATTAGATAAACTAATAGCTCAAGGAGTTTTAGAGCCCACTGACCACTCCAGATGGGAGACACCCATAGTCACACCAGTCAAGACTGATGGGTCAGTAAGAATCTGTGGAGACTATAAGGGGACATTGAACCATGCTTAGCAGAGCATATCCAGTTCCAGTGGTGCATCATTTATTACATTCACTTGGCAGGGGTACAGTCTTTGCCAAATTGGATCTGGCCCAGGCATATCAACAACTAACAGTTGATGATGCCACTGCAGAGGCCCAAACCATTGTGACTCATAGAGGTGCCTTCAAATGTAAAAGTTACAGTTTGGAGTAAGCGTGGCACCAGGCATCTTCCAAAGCCTTATGGAAAGGATGCTCCAAGGACTGCCAGGGGTAGTGCCTTACTTTGATGATGTGTTAATCTCTGCTGAAAATGACACTCAATTACAAGAGAGACTCAGAGAAGTCCTTACCAGATTCAAGAAAGTGGGGTTAAAAGTCAAGGAAGAAAAATGCACTCTTAGAACTGACAAGGTTGAGTTCTTGGGCTATATGATTGACAAGCATGGCATCCACCCTACAGATGCCAAGGTTCAAGCAATCAAAGAAGCCCCTAGACCAAAATGCAAAACAGATTTGCAAGCCTTCCTTGGACTTATTAACTTTTATCACATGTTCCTACCTCAGAAGGCAACCATTGCAGAACCATTACACAGATTATTGGACAAAAATCTGCTTGGGTCTGGGGCAGGAAGGAACAATCAGCATTCAACAATATTAAAAGACTAATCACGTCTGATGCTGTACTGATACAGTTCTCTGAGAATTTGCCTGTTGTACTACTTGTGATGCATCCCCTTTTGGAGTGGGGGGGGTTGAGCCACAGGCTTCCCAGGGAGGGAAGCCCCTATTGCATTTTACTCTGCACTTTGACCAAAGCAGAGAGGAATTACAGCCAATTGGACAAGGAAGCATTGGCAATTGTTGCAGCTGTCAAGAAATTCCATGAGTATCTATATGGGAGAACATTTACCATTGTCACAGATCACAAACCTTTGTTAGGCATTGTGGCAGGAGACAAACCCACACCCACTATCCTGTCACCAAGAATGCTGAGGTGGACTGAATTTCTTGCTGCTTATTCATACAAGCTCATCCACAAGCCTGGCAAAGACATTGGCCATGCTGATGCTTTGAGTCGCTGCCCACTTCCGTTTCACACTGAGGACTGTACACGCTGCTGAAATTGCCAGAGAGACTGCCAAAGACACTTTATTGGCTCCTGTTATAGGCTGGATTAAGAAAGGTTGGCCTTTTCAAGATCTACCTCACCTTGCCCAACCTTTTAAATCCAGGCAAACTGAATTATCTGTATTAAGAGGATGTATTTTGTGGGGTAACAGGGTGGTTATTCCTGCAAAACTGCAAAGAGAGGTTTTGGAAATGTTACATGAGGGTCATCCAGGTATTGTAAGGATGAAGGGATTGGCCAGGAGTTATGTATGGTGGCCAGGTATTGACAAAATGGTTGAAAACTGGGTTGCATCTTGTCCCAACTGTCAGGTAGTCAGGCCTGCCCCACCTCTCGCCCCACACAGGAATGGGAATGTCCTAGGGGCCCATGGTCTAGGATTCACATTGATTTTGCTGGCCCTACCAGAGGGCACACCTTTCTTATTATAGTAGATGCATATTCCAAATGGCTAGAGGTCATCCCTATGGCATCCACCACAACTGATGCTGTCATCAAGCAGCTTAAAAGCTTTTGTAACCCACGGGTTACCTGATGTTCTTGTCTCTGACAATGGCCCTCAATTTACATCCAACCTTTTGAATCCTATCTAGCACAACAGGGTATCAGACATGCCCTGACTGCCCCTGGGCACCCCGCTAACGGCCGGGCTGAACGAATGGTATGTTTTACCAAGGAAAAGCTTCAGCAATTGGGTCCTGGGGACATACTGAAAGTTGAAAAACTTCTTAGTGTTCAGCACATCACTCTAACCCATCAACTAACTTATCCCCAGCAGAGTTGTTGATGGGTAGGAAACTTAGGTCTCCCCTTGACCACCTTCATCCCACTTACGCACCCAATGCACCACTTGATTCCACTAGCAAAGTTCGCGTTCAGTGTGGGTGATTCTGTTTATGCTAAGAACCTTATGGGTGAACCTTCATGGATTCCTGCTGAAATAACTCAAATCACTGGCCCTCGTTCTTACAGGGTGCAAACAGAGGATGGTGTCCTCTGGAGCAGGCACATTGATCAGTTAAGATCCAGATTACCTCAGGAACATCGCAATTGTTCCTCTCTAGTTCCCATACCTAATGCCTTTTCTAGGGGAAGGGAGGAGCATGAGGATAATCAGCAAGCAAGAATCAACCCCATGTGTAATGAGCCATTACGACAGGAACCATCCCAAAACCTGTCACAATGCCAAAATCCATCCTTACAAGTGGAAGATTGCACATCACTACCTGACTTGGGTGCTGACATTGGTTTGGAGATGGGTTGGGAGGAGAGACCAGATTGTAACAATCAAACAGGGTCTTCTTTCACTGGAAGCCCAAGTAGGGAAATGTCAACAGACACATTTCCTCTCACTGGTGAGAACGTTAAAACTTCTGAACCACGAAGGTCTCAACGCACGTAAGAGCCCCACCTATTTAAAAGAATACATTAGATAGGTTGGGGTTTGGTATGGACTGAACCTAGTGGGGAGGGTGTTATGTATGCAGGTTTGAATGTCATTGGTTTAGTTTGAACTGTTCTTGTAAAATGTCAGAAATGATTGGTTTAAAAGTGCGGAAAATCCTGCACTCTGATTGGTTGGCAACTGCGGCTGCTGGCTATAAGTAGCAGCCACAGCCCAGCCAAATTGGGTCTGTTATGAGCTGTAGTCACTAATAAACTCTTCACTGAAGCACTCCGCGTCTGACTCTTCATGCAAACTTAACATTCAGTATACAGTACAAGAAACAGATTCCACTTTATTCTGGTAGTTAGGATGATAGTATGATTGAAATGGGTTTATGATGTAAAATTACACATGCCCAAAGCTTGGTTGGTTGGGTTATTGTATCGTTTTCGCTCTAGTATGTCAGGAGGTTGAAACAGTTAAATGGGACACAGCAGGAAGGGGAATGTTACTTGTATGCTTTATAACAAACATCATATATGACTATCTTCCATCCTCAAGTAGGACTTTATGCTACCCATTTAGCATAGAATCTATACAATAGCTCTTCTGCTATGAGCATTTTTCTCACAATGTTTGATATTTTCTTTAAAAACTCCAACAAGGAAATTGGCTTTCTCCTTACTTTTAATACTAAGCCCCTTACTCTTCCTTAGCCCCTAAATGTGCCTAATGTTCAAAGCATAAATGCGTGCAATCAGTAATTCCTAGAAATGCACGTGATGAAGTAAATATATTGTACAGTAAATTGATTTGTTGATGCTGAATACCACTACATTTCTTATAAGTAGCAGTCTTGCCATTCATTTACTCCTTTGAGCACCTGAATATGCTGGCCTGCTTTCATATCTTGGTTCCACCTAGTCCAGGATCAGCTCCTAGGATTTCAGACAGAGGTCTTTTCCTTTCATATACTTTGTCCATATGAGCATAAGGTTGTGAAACCTTTTGGATCCCAAGGACTGCACTGCAACCAATTTTGCTTTCATATCAACTCCAACATGTGCACATATATTCTATGATGGAAGATAATTTCACATCTCTTTGTTAGAAGAAAATATAAAAATAAGAGAATTTTGTAGCTGGGAAAAGTTTGAAATTCATTGCCTATGCAATGAGCCTTATCACTGGGAGAAAGGGTGATTCTTTTCATTTTGTGACTGGGACAGAATTTGCAGAAATTATCCACTGCATTGTGGGGAACAAATTTGCTTGGCAATATGGCAGCCTCTTTCACTGGAAGTGATCCTCTCTTTTTCTTCTTCTTCTTCTTTGTTTAGGACAGAGAGACTTCTAGACATAGGAAGGAGGGTCAAATAGTTTCAAAGCTTCCTTCCTCCTTCTCCTCTAGAAATCCTGTCAGTCACACATTATACTTAGATACATGCAATTTATATTTATAAACATGGGTTCTCAATATTTCCTAAATTATATGCCTTCTTTGTATGTATTCATTGCAGAATCTCAATGTAACAAACTTCCTGCAAAAAAGGTAATGAATACAAATAATAAAAATGTAGTATTGTGTGTGCATGTGTTTGTGGTACACTTGCACACAGCTTGCAGAATTTATTTTCTGTCTGTATAAGATGGGCTTCTGGCTTCAAATAGTATGATTTTCTGGAGCCCTACTGTCTAGCTGCAGAGCAAAATCCATTGCTATAAGCTGCCTTCAAATCAGTTCCTCTAAAACATTAATAACTCTCTCCTTGCTCTCCCCTGGCTTTTTCAAAAAGGAAAGTAAGTAATTCAAAACCAGTGAAAAGACCAGAATTGATTGACTTATGGAAGTTTTGTTAACCATTTCTAGGAAGTTATTTGGAAAGCAGTCAAACAGTGGCAACACACTTAGCATAAGGCTTCAGCCAAAATTACAAAGATGGCACTGGGTTTTGTCAGAGATACAATGACCTCTGCTGGCTGCCTGGAAAGCAGAATGTGCACCAGCATCTGTCATTTGTCTCTTGATCCCAGCAATGAAAAGAGGGTCTTGCTGTCAAACATCCAAGAGAATGACATATCTGCCAGACTGCAGATTTGTGAAGGGATTCTTCTTAAAGGCTGGTCATCCCATTCATTCATAAAAACAAGCTCATCCATTTTATCTTGGTTCTCTCATTCATTAGAAATGACAAAGGCAACTTCTCAGCTCCCAAGATTTGTTTTTATGGGCTTGTTAATGATTGTGGTTTAAACCAACATTTTAAAGAGTTGTGACACTGAGGGGGTGGTATTTGGATAGAGGCCTTCAGAGTTGGCTGACAGTCTGTGGGAAATGATTTGGGATCAATAGTTCTACCTGCTGTGGTGGCAGATTAATTAAGGGCTCTTATAAACACAAACAGTGTTTCCATGAAATTTCATATGGTATCAACTTTGTGACAAAATACTGAAGGTAATTTTATGAACTGGAAGTTGATGATTCTCTGTTTTGAATTCTCTAATGTTTGAGTTTTTTCCAAATATAAATTTATTCCAGCCCATTGCAACATATGTTTACAATGTTTTTAAAAAGTCCATATGAAAATTCATATTTGTTTTGCAACACATTTAGTTATGCATGAAATTCATAAGCACTTTCCTTTAATATGCACATCATCTCCAAACATTTTCCTAATATATTCCTCTTAATGTGCCCTGTTTTTACTCATGTGCACATTTCTATATGTGCTTTATATCAAAGAACAGCACTGCAGAATTCAGAGAAATACAAAAATGGAAAGATAATTATATCAAGACGTTAGATCAGTTCTTATTACTTAGACGTCGAGCAAATTCATTTCGACCTGTTTCAGTTCTGCAAATTCAAGCTGTAGTGTTTCTTGTAACAATATTGATGGCACTCGATGAAATTGCTGTGGTAGTTTACAGGTAAGTAGATTAGATCAATTACATAGAATTGGTGAAATCAACTATCAGGAACATTCTCAGCAGTATAATGCAGACAATGCCAGAAGGAGACAGAGATTGTAGAAACAACTAAAATAAATCATTTGTGTATAGACTCTTGCCTGATTTCTAAACAGTTTCTATTTGCAAATAACACTTTGAACATTTCCCAGTGATTTGAAGAGGAAAATGTTACAAATAAAAGATTTAAAACTGTCCTACAGCTCTCTATATTCTTCATATAACCTAGCATCTAAAATATCTGACATACTGGGATTTTGCCCAGGATATATATGGTACCTAAGTAGGCCCCATCAAAGCCGATTCCTTGTCCTCTAGCATAATACTAATAGCGCAGGACAATCATCCAAACTCAAGTTTATGGTGCTGTTGAAAAACTAAGCTTGCTTACCTGAGGCAGAAACAAGACTGTGGTGCCAGATCCCAATGAGGTATCAATGGAAGACTACAACGTACTTTCAAACCCTGGAGATGGATCAATCCTGGGGTTAGTGTGATATCCTCTTTGTAACATTTAAATGTATGTAAAAAATAGATAGAGGGCAGCCTTTACACAAGAAATGTAAAATAAGCAAACAGAATAATAAGCCACAATCACCTTTTCTCTACAGATGTACTACAAGATGAGAACCCCCTAAAATATTTAGGAGAACCATTTTTGCTTCAAAGTTCAACCAAAGAAGGACGCAATCTATAAACTATAACAGCTTGGAGGGAGAAGGGAAAGTAACATTCCTTTAGGTCACAGTTGCTTTGTATTTCATAGAACCATAGGAGGGAAGCAAACTATCTGCAGAAGCTTCTTTTGGGGTCTGCTTGCTGTGATAGTCCACCTAAGTGGCATTCCCATTCACTGGGGTGTCCACAAGATTTGTTCAAAAAAAAGTAGGATAGTGGACTCCACTGTGCAATCAAAGCTCCATCCATCCTGTGTTTTACAGAATGGGCAGAGTTTCAATTGCATCATTACAGCTGCTATCATGCCTTTTTGACTGTACCCTGACATATCTGTCCAGTTACCTGTATCAGAAGCTGCCATCCTTCAGTTCTGGGGCCTGTTGTTCTTTCAGTAAAACATCTACATTGAAATAAAAACCTAGAGGAAAAAGCTCCTAATGTCTGAAGGGAGGGAAAGATAATAACAATGATAGATTGATGATAGATTAAATGTAAAGAGCCATGGATAGTTGGAGCCAGAAGCCTCAAGGACAAATTGCCAAAAGTCAAAAGAAGGGGAGAACTGATGCTTTTAGAGATTCTTGCACAACAGATTTCTCAGGGCCTCTAATCATGGCTGGGAAGTAATCTTTGGTGTCCAGGAAATATTTTGGAAACTTATTTTAAGTCCATGATTTTCTGTTTGGAATATATTTAGCCTAACTGATAAAAATGCAGTAAATTCAAACTAAGGCAGCAGACATTTCCCACACAAAGATATTCTGCTTTGTTGTTCTTCAAGAGCAATTGAAAGACTGTTTTCTTCTAGAAGAATCTGCCTACCGGCTGCATAGAGAGCAGGGAACTTACTTTCAATATTGGAGAATTCAAGACATGATGCCACCACCATGTTCAGGTCTGAGCCTCCTGGTCAAAGAATAGATGAGAGAAACCACATAGAAAATTCACATTTGCCACTCTGAATTCTGTGTTAGAAGTAAAATGAATGTATTCTTTAATATGAATGTATTGGCCATTGTAATACATAAGACCCTTCTGGGATAGGGGCTTTTATGGAACTTCCTAACTGAAGTAACTTCCAAACTGGTTGTGGGTATTCCACAGTATCAGACTTGGACTGCAACACAGATAAAGCAACTGAAACACCAGGGACAGGAGAGTAAAGCCATTGAAAGAATGGAATCTCTGCTCAATTCTTAAGAATGACAAGGAAGAGGAATGGCACCAAGGTGAGCTTTCTTGAAGCTGTTCCTAGCTTCTGGAAAAGGGAAATGTTTTACTCACATGTCATAATCTCCATCTTCTTTTACTTCTTATATATTTGCAAGGTTTTGTTAACAAGGGATGGTTTATATGCATAAATAAAAAACAGATATTTGAGATGAACATCTATGATTTCTTATCATATTTCCCAATATACAGTGGTTTAAAAACATGGGTTGAGTGCCACCATGTTTAATATCACTCTAGCCCATGGTCAGTCCAATATTTTTCCCACCTTTCTTAGTAATATTTTCCTTGAGGATAAAGCAGAATAGGAAATGGACACTGATACTGTCTTCTCATTATGAATAGAGATCCTGGAACCTATGCTATACAGCAGTTCATAAATCTTGGATGGTAATGCCAGAAGGAATGGTTTCACATCATCTTATCTCTCACACAGCATGAGCCAAGGGCCTTCAGTTAATATTATTTATTAAGAAGTCCTGAAGTAAAGTTCTGTCTTGCCCAATACACTATAGCTTTTTGGCGAGAGTCAGGAAGACATTTTGAAGTCTTTCCATTACTGGCTGAGACACTGAATTGATAATATGCTGTTCTAAGGAAAGAATTTGTGTCTAAATCTCTTCACTGATTGCTGAAATAATTTGCCTGTTCCCACTTCTGCCTGGCTTTCACAAAGTGCTTTTCCAGATTGAGACCTCTTTCAGTAGTGAGAAAAATTATCCCTATCACTCACATTCCCATGAAAATACCATGGAGTATCTACTATTGTGCTGGATCACAACTTTCTCTTGCTACAATCACACATTTTAAGGGAGCCAATGTATGGGAAATCACATGTGCCTTGTGACAGGGACATGGCAACATTAGCAAGGGGTCTCTTGATGGATCTATACCAGACAGAGGTTGAAATCAAAGGTTTCAGCTAGATCCACAGAACTGTATATAGCAGATTAAAAAATCAAATCTAATTTCCTTTACCAACAGTTGTTTCTAAAGGAGAAGGTGTAAGTTCCATCAATCAACAGGGCATTAAACATGGACTTTAAGAATGCATTTTAATAAAAGGAAAAAACCTAATGCCTTTCCATCCAATGGAAAGATATGAAAAACATGTAGCATTAACATGCAGTTTGACTTTCTCAGGCAAACTGAATGGGAGCTGTGTCCCCTATGACCCTGCCTGTACCATCGGCCAGAGCTTCCCGAGAGAACAGTGTGGGGGAAAGGGTCTTTCTATTTATACAGTGAGATGGTAGATGCAAAAAGCTAAGGCTGTTTCCAAACTCTCGTGAAATTCTGCATTATCTATGAATTAGCTGCATTATTCAACCCGGCTATCAACCACATTTCTCATCATCCTTAATCCCTCAGAAGGAGGATAATTAGAATGCTCTTTTTGTGTAAACATTGCTTAAGTGGTTATTCTCATTTCTCCTATGTGATGCATACATCAACATGAACTAGTAAAGATACTATATCAGAAAAAAAGCGCTGAAGTATGAAGAACCTAATTGGTGCTATTTCCTCACCTACTAGTTCCCCTAGGAATCACCAAGTATGCTGCTGTTTGCTCTGCTGGATAAATCTATAACTAAGGCATAATTTCTCTAACAAGAAAGGAAAAATTGGGCAATGAAGGTAGAAGAGAAGGATTATCTCCACACACCCAAAACTTTAACCTGGTTTAGGTCAGGCCCTCCTGGGGTTGAGTCCTAATTCTTTATATTGTCCCCAAATTAAAGAATTAGGAGATTTGAGCCCATATACCTCTTGTCTCCTCTAATTTAGCCTTTGAGGGAATATTTATTTTAGTCAGAAGGTAGTATAATTGTGTTTCATGAAAAGCCCAATTTATTGGACTGTTCTGAAAATATGAGGCTGGGGAATTGGAGGTCCACTAGAGCTTACTGAATTACACTTCCCAGCAGTCTACATGAAAGGATGTTGAGGGTGATTGTTCTTTAATTGCAGCCGCACAAAGCCAGGAATGATATAAATGACTTGGTGCCATCTTCATTTAATAAGGACCCCTGGAGTTAATAGCTATTGGGTTCCCATCTCTAAATCAAAAACTCAAAGTGTATCTCAAAACTAAAAGCTCACTGAGTTTTTGGGAAGTACTTCTCTAAAGTGAATGTGCTTTCTTCATTAATGTTCATATCTTCAAGAGCCAGAGTAGTTGGGAGCCAAACGTACCAGATAACTGCTCCCTCCCACTGAATTGTTGTCATAGGTCTGCAGAAGGAAGGCCTTCATATTATACTTGCACAACTCCCAGCTTTGTCTCTGCAAACAGCCCCAGTGGTCCTACAAGTGCTTCCAAAGACTTGGGATAATTTGACTGATAATGGTGAGGGAAGAGCTTAACTAGAGCGATTAGTTAATGAGCTCTTTCTGTTTGATGTCTCAGTGGGGTTATTATATGCTAAGATGATAACAGGTTCCAAGCCTTTCCCATCATGTAGTCCTGAATTCCAAGATGTGTTGGATTCAAGCATTTATAATAGCACTGTGCTGAAGGACAATCTAAGCTGAACATTTATTTATTTATTTTCCTTAGAAATCCCCTGTATCCAGATTATGACTTCTGCCAAGAAACTAAATATAAATTTGTAAATAAATGATTTCAATTACCAACAGCTGTACTAGTCTGCTCTGTCAAGATTTAACAGAAGAGATCTTGTTAAAGCTGAACCCAAAAGCACATAGGAATCTATTTGGCTAGCTCTACAGAAACAGAAATACTTCCTCTACAGCCTCACTGTAGCAGCAAAAGCTGAGTCAGGTACAGATGGTCCTCAATTTATGACCACAATTGAGCCCAGAATTTATGTTGCTAAGTGAGAAATTTGTTAAGTGGGTTTTGCCCCATTTTGACTTTTCTTGCCACATCTGTTAAGTGAATCACTGCAGTTGTTAAATTAGTAACATGGCTATGAAGTGAATCTGGCTTTCCCCATTGACTTTGCTTCTCAGAAGATTGTAAAAGGTAGTCACATGGCTCCTGGGCACTGCAACCATCACAAATATGAACCAGTTGTCAAGCATTTGAAATTAAATCACATGGCCCTGGGGATGTTGTAACGGTCATGAGTGTGAACATGGTCATAAGGCATTTTTTTCAGTGCCATTGTAACTTAGAACGATCACTAAATGAACTGCTACAAGTCAAGGGCTACCTGTACTATATGCAGCACTGTTTCTTAGTGTGTTAGGTTTAATGCATAATCACTGTCCCAAAATTGAGGTGACTCCTGGAATTATAATATACACTCCCAGCATCCTCTCACTCATAATTTCAGAGGGATTCATCTGTCTTTCATAAGCTCCTGAGAACAGGAACAAGATAAGTTACAGAAATCACTTGCTTCATTTGTCTCCTCTTCCTCTTTGAAAGCAAAGGTGAAAGCTATATTCTAGCCCTCAATTGCAATGAATAGAAGTGGGTGATTTTTCCACGCAGCCTCATCTTGTCTCTCTTTCAAACAGTTGCCTTTGTTCTCCCCATCTCTTAAAGTCACCCCCATTCAAAGCAAATATTTCTCTAATCCCTTATGAGATCCTCCCCAACCCCCACTCAAACATTACCTTTGAATTAGGGCTGGGGTGTGAATAGGCCCTCTGCATTCCCCCCAGCTTCTGCCCTTTCCTATAGCAACCCTATTGGGAGCAAATGTGCCACACAGACCTGCGTTGTATGATGGACCTTGTCACCTATCATTGTGGAAGCGAGGGGGGAGGTGTCCACCACTGCATTGCTGTTTCTAGGAAGACCATGGCTGAACTCCTTAGGGCAAGCCGAACCAAGGAATAAAAGCTAACATCTTCAAATTGAGCTTGACTCCTAGCCACTCTGCTCCCCACCGTGCAATTGATGTAGTGTGTATACCTGGATTTGATTTCCTTTGAGAGGGTTATTGGAGATTTCCAGCATTTCTAAATATCCCAGCTTTGTTGCGTTTTATAATAACTGAGCTTAGGAAGAGGTCTCACCTTGGGAAAGAGACTTTTACCTCACTAGTTGCTCTCAAAACTAATCATGGCTCGGCCCCCTCTTGATATTCCCTTGGCTCTTGCTCAAACAGCAGTTTTCCTTTGTCCATTCTCACAGCCAAACCTAAATGACATCATAGTTGGGGAGGAGGATGGCCCCCATTCAGAAAAGAAATGTGTCTCTAGTTCTTTTCAGAGGAGCAGCTGTGCTTCAGGAACAGAACAAAAAGACTTGCACCTTAAAAGCACACATTAATTTATGGCAGGCATTGATCACACTCTAAACCCACTACTTGATATGCAGGAAATATTATCCCTGGCTGTAGGTACATGGGGCTGGGGCTGGGACTGGGGAGGGAGGGAGGGAAATGAAATACAGGCAGTGACAATTCAGTGAGTGTCTGAATTTATGCCCCAAAGAGTTGCTTAGTTCACTTGGGACTGCCATATCAGAGTAAAATGATATTTCATCAGTGTTTTATCAAGGAAGGATGAAAGGAACACCACATTGAAACTTATTGATTAGCACTACCGTATGAGATCTGAGTTGCAAGATGGCAGCATAAAGATACAAAAAGCTTATTATTAAATTGTCTGGATTTCTGTAGCTCAGCCCTGGTAACTTTACAAATGATGGGAGTTGATTTTGTGGCCAATATATTTTGACAATGTGTAGGACTTTAAGATGGAGACAGTTAAAGACACGGCCTTTTTCCACCTAGCTAACTACTTTAAAGTATACTTCTTGGCACTGTCATGAATGAGCCCTCCCAATTTTTTCCATGTCAGCAACAGCAATAAAAGGAAGAACTTCACACTGTACATTATTAAACCATAGAATGGGTTACCCCAACATGTAACCACAAGCACTTTGAATGGCTTTAGAAAAACAATGAACCTGCATCAATGGCTATTAGTCTTGAAGGCAAAATGCATTACCTCTAGCATCAGAGACTTTGAATACCAATTAGTGAGGAACATGAATAGGAAGATATTCTTGTGACTCAGATCATTTGTTTCCAAATTTCTAAACATGCTGACCAGGGATGAGCTTTTGGTTTGATCCAGTTCTTGAAAAAGGAAGAACCAAATATTAAATTAACTTATGCCACTTTGTTAAGGGTAATTGGGGAACAGGATAAGCAAAGGGATTGTTGGTGCTCAGAATTGGTGCTCAAGGTGCCAGTTCATCTACAAGTAGCCTTTTGGAAACACCTTTCTGTACATTTCCATAAGTCATACAAGTTATTCTGTAACAGTAGGCACAAGAAAAGGTTATGTATTTTCTATTTATTTTTTTATTCTGTTCTCAGAGCTACTGCAACCATCTCAAAAACTACTGAGGAAGGGAATTGTGTGTGAGAAAAAAATGTTACACTGGATTTAAACTTTGCTGTCTCTCTTCATTCATCCCAAGGGAATTTTGACTGCTAGACTATTTAAAACTTGTTGCTTTTTTGTCTTTTACAGAACACAGATTTTATAGTCAAAAGAGATTATGTGGCTGTTTTCAGACTGAGGACTGCATGAATTTTAGAAAAAAATATTTCTCAGCAGTGTTTGGTACTAAAATCCACATGCATACATTATCCCAAGACAGACATAACAATATGCTTATTTAAATCAGTACATTATAAGTGTTGACATCCAGAGCAATGGACCTAACTCTATTTTGTAGAAGCACTGTTGGTATCTATGTTAAAGGGCAGATGGTACACTAGTTTGTTTAACCATGAAGACAGTAGCTTGTCAATTTAATTAGACCATATTCTGCATGTCCGTGTGTCCATATTATGCACATGGACATGCAAGTCAGCTTTACACACACACACACACAGAGAAAGTGGCCATATCCTAAACCAGTATTTTTAGCATTGATTTATGGGCACTCATAATTCTAAATTGCTAGTTAGCATTCTATGCAAAGCCAACTAATAAATCAACAACAGGTACTGTACCATGTCCAGATTCTCACGATTAAGTATTTTTATTCTCTTTCTTTAAAAAGTTTTTGTTGCAAGACAACTAAATACACTAACAATATTAGCATTTTTATTTGTGATTGTATGAGATGTTAGGCAAAAATGTTGAAATCTCACTAGTTCTTTCACAATATAATAGGCAAGTGTATCAAATCATGTACTGTATAATATGATTTGATGCTCCAAGATTTCAGGCAATTTAATGAAAATTAATAGCAGCCACTATGTCAATGCATAAGATCACATAAGGATGTCTAGAGTTTGAAAAAGGTATCAACAAATCAGTGTAAATATAACAAAGGCAGGGGTGGCTATCTGATCTATAGGCACAGTGCCATCCACATACTCAAGAAACCTCACTGTGTAGAATAGAGCTAGAAAATTGGTATGATCTTTATAGGAAGGGGAGATACAGAAAACTCAAAATCTTTGCTGTTCTGTAAGGGTTTTGGGGATTTTGCAGCACAAAGGACTGTCCCAAGCATGGAGTTTGACACCAGTCATAGGGGAAGAGCAATGCAGGAGGCTGGAGGGGAAAGAATTGCCAGCACTGCTGTTGCTGCTACTGTTACTTCAACTTCATTCCTGAGTAAGCCTTTGCCTCAGCTACAGTAACAGGAATGGAAACTGTTATGTATGCAGGTTTAAAGTCATTGGTTTAGTTTGAACTGTTCTTGTAAAATGTAAGAAATGATTGGTTTAAAAGTGCGGGAAAACCCTGCACTCTGATTGGCTGGCAACTGCGGCTGCTGGCTATAAGTAGCAGCCGCAGCCAGCCAAAGTGGGTTCGTTCTGAGCTGTAGTCACTAATAAACAAAGAGCTTGAAGCACTCGCGTCTGTCTCTTCATGCAAACTTAACAGAAACAGCCTTGAGGATTAGGGTGATTTCTCAGGTGATTGCTATTGGCTGCTCTTTTCCTCTTCTTCCTCTCCTCCTCCATCCCAACAGTGAAGGAAAGACAGGAGAGGACAGCATCCTATAAGGTGCCCTGGTGGTACAGTGCTTAGAATGCCGTATTGCAAGCAAACTCTGCCCAAAGCCTGGCATTTGATCCTGACAGGGCCAGGGGTGGGATTCTACCAGTTCTGACCGGTTCTATAGAACCCCTTGTTAACTTTCTAAGCAGTTCGGAGAACCGGCAGTTAGAAGCAATCTCCTTTTGTTTTTTTCCACCCTTATTACATTCTTGCCAGTACACCTAGACTTCCTGCCTCTGGAGCTTCTGGGGCTTGACTTTCTTAAAGGGGAAGAGTTGTTTTAAGATTTTTATACTGCTGTTGGGAGGAAATACTTCCCTGGACAATCAGCACTTCAAAGAAATAATTGAATAAGAGCTGTCAGAAAAAGCTTTTAATGACAGGGAACCAAGATGAGTGACATTCAGCAAGGTTTCTTGGCTAGCTAGAAAGATTGACATTCAAACATGAGTTTACATACCCTTTCTGAGTTTTGGTCTAAATGGTTTTGGTGAAGGTTAATTCTGTGCTTGGTGACATTTAATCCTGTGTTTATTGATGGGATAATTTTCCTATTCAGCTTCAACAAGCAACAGCTACTGTTGTGATTTAATTATTTACATTGTGTTTGAATTTTTTCCTTCATCATTTCCTTTTCTATCTGGGAAGGGGGTCTTCCTTCACTTCTTTAGTAGTATCTGGCTCTGTCCTTTTGGGGTGTACTTCGAAGAGGCAGGATGCAAGCTTGGGACTGATTTTTTTACTGCCTTTCTGGGGGACATGTGACCTTTCCTTAAATCTGAATGATTTCCTTAGGGTATTTTGTGAGGTGAGTGAGACCAGCTGGTATCTTTAAGTGGTACAAATGGATCTAAGGATTGCTTCTCCTGGGTGCGCTCTTTCTGGAGAGCTTAAATGACCTCTCTGCTAAAGGGTTTCACTTTACGACCAAGAGTTGGCTGCTGATAGTTATCATTGCCTTTTAACTATTTTAATTCCTCAAGGTGTTCTGGCACCCAGCCTGATTTGTAACTCCGGCTTGCAGGTATTTTTAATCTAATGATTGGTATTTAGGGCAGCTTTTTGCAAGCAGGAGCTTTTGTATTTTTGTACAGGTAATCCTTGACTTACAACAGTTCATTTAGTGACCATTCAAAGTTACAATGGCACTGAAAAAAGTGATTTATGACCATTTTCCAACTTATGACCGTTGCAGCATCCCCACTGTCATGAGAGGCCAGGTGAGGAGAAGCACCCTTGACATGAGTGATGTTGAGTTGGCCATGCCTACCCAGTCACATGACCACCAAGCCACACCCACCAACTGACCCAGCCCATGGAACCAGTTGTTTAAAAATTGAATCCCACCCTGGACCCAGGCTCAAGGTTGACTCCATCTTCCATCCTTCTGAGGTTGGTAAAATGAGGACCCAGATTATTGAGCATGCTCAAGAAATAAATATTTTCCCATTCAAACCAATGTTCTGGATTCAGTTTAATTAATTTAGTCATTTCTGCAAATATGCTGCAGAAACACAACATGGTTATTATGATGTTCCAGTCTGCTGATTTCAATTAATGTACTTTTAACACGCATAGCTATTGGGATAAAACTTTTTCCATCTGAAATGCTGCAGTCTTGATAACAGTTTCTTTTGTCTGACTGTAGCACCTGCCTTGGATTCAGTTTGTTTGCTCCAAGACTACTGCATACCCTTTTTTCATGTTTTGTTTTGTTTCATTCAGGTGAAATAAGGATAACAACCAAAGTCATCTTTATCCTTCCTAATTAAACTTTCTCACAGCCACCATTAGATTTATGCATCTACTCTTAGGACTTATATTGGGAGGGAAATTCAGAAGTTCTTAAGCAGTGAAATGGTGTCTTAGGCAATTCCAGTGTTTAAAGCACTCATTTCACATGTTAAAAGCCATCAACTCCCAAGTTCTTGCCTTTAGAAAAGCTATGAAGACATGAATGTCTCCACAGGCATCTGATTTCCTTTGGTTACCTTTTATCTCAGGGGTTGTCACAAAAAGAGGGAATCAAGCTATTCTCCAAAGCATTGAGTGTCAACTAAAAAGGCACTGAGGGCAGGACAAGAAACAATGGATGGAAACTAATTAGGGGAGAAGCAACCTAGAATTAAGAAGAAATTTCCTGACAGTTAGAACAATTAACCAGTGGAACAATTTGCCTCCGAGGAAGTTGTGAATTCTCCAACACTGGAAGTTTTTAAGAAGAGATTGGATAACCATTTGTCTGAAATGTTATA
>CM019148.1:69055532-69080871 GCA_009733165.1 Naja naja
ACACAAAATAAAACAACAGCAATATAAATAATTTAAAGCAGATTAAACTAAATAAGCCCCATTACAATTACAAGTACACCCATAAAAATATCCTTAAAACTATCCCATAAAAACCATCCCGTCCCAGAAAATCACAACCCGGATTGGTTAAACAACCAGGTCTTCAAGTCATGGCGGAAGGTGCGGAGGTCAGGGGCCAGAAGGAGCTCCAGGGGAAGTTGGTTCCAGAGGTCTGGGGCGCTATAGAATAGGCTCGTTGTCGGGGGACGCCAGCCGGCATTGGCCAGCCGATGGGACCCCAAGGAGTCCTTGCCTATGTGCTCGCAGGGCGGTTGGCATTGATGTCAGGAGCCGCTCCCTTAAATGGGGACCCATGTCATGAAGGACTTTGAATGTTAACACTAAAACCTTGAATCTCACCGGGCGCAACCGGCAGCCAATGAAGGCAGGAGGAGTAACATGGGAGAACTGAAACTCCATCACCACCAGCGCGCATTCTGCACCAGCTGCAATCTCCGGATGGTATGCAAGGGCAGTCCTAAATAGAGAGCGTTGCAGTAGTCAGTCTGGAGGTAACAAGGGCATGAGTAACCGTGCGCAGGGCATCGGTCCAGAAAAGGGCGCAGCTGGCGAACCAGGCGGCTGGGCAAAGCCCCCTGGCGGCGGCCCCACCTGCTCCTCCAGCGGAGCCGAGCGTCCAGGAGGACCCCCAGATTCCGCCCTATCCACGGGGTAATACCACTCCCCCTGGCCAAGATGGACACTCCAAACTGGGCGAGATGCGGTCGCACAGCCACTCAGTCTTGGCGGGTTGAGGCGAAGCATGCTTCCGTTCATCCAAATCCGTACCGCATCCAGACACTGGGTCATCAGGGAGGGCATCACCAATCTGGTTCGGGGTGGAAATGTAGCTGTATCATCAGCGTACTGATGGAAACTCACCCCAAAACCGGATGATCTCACCCAGCGGCTTCATGTAGATGTTAAATAGCAGGGGGAGGACCGACCCTGAGGGACCCCACAGAGAGAGCACCCTCGAGGTAGACCTCTGCCCCCGCCAACACCGACTGCGATCACCCGAGAGGTAGGAGGTGAACCACCCAGCACAGTGCCCCCTATACCCAACCCCAGTGCAGAAGGATACCATGGTGATGGGTATCGAAAGCCGTGAGAGGTCTAATAGGACCAGGACAGAGGAAAACCCCTGTCCCGAGCCCTCCAGAGATCATCCATCAGTCGCGACCCCGTCTCCATGCTGAAACCAGGCCGGAAGCCCGATTGGTACGGATCCAGGTAGTCCGCTTCATCCAGGAAAAGCGGAAACTGCTGAGCCACCACACTCTCAACAACCTTTAAAAGCGAAGGTTGGAGACAGGATGAAAGTTGTCTAACACGGTAGGGTCCAGGGCAGGCTTCTTCAGAAGGGGTCTCACCACTGCCTCCTTCAAGGCGGTGGGAAAGACACCCTCCCTTAATGAAGCGTTGACAACTGCCCGAGCCAGCGCAGGTGACCCCTGGCGGCATAAGCCAGCCAGGAAGAACGCAGTCCAACAAACATGTGGTGGAACTCAGACGTCGCATAATCCCGTCCACTTCATCCTGGAAACAGAGTGAACTCATCCCAGATCGTACTGGAGACTGCCTCATCGTTCCTCAGACCACTGCAAATCAGAGGACAACCCGCTCGAATTCAAGCGATCTTATCCGACGCTATGAGGGCGGAGAGATAGACCTTCTTGCCGCCCTCATAGCTACCAGGTAAGTTCTAATATAGGCTCTTAGCTGGGCTCGATCGGACTGGGAACGGGTGGACCTCCACCTGCTCTCTAAGCCCCTCTGACGGCGATTCATCTCCCGGAGCTCCTCCGAATACCAAGGAGCCATCCGGGATCCACGACGTGTGAGGGGTCGATGGGGACAACCCTGTCGAGAGCCTCTGAAGCGGCCTGCTGCCAAGCAGCCGCCAGGTCCTCAACAGAGCTGTGGGCAAGGGAAGGGGGAAGAAACCCCAGCTCCGCCGAGAACCGCTCCGGGTCCATAAAGGCCTGGGGCGGAACCATCTAAGCGGTTCCTCATCCCAGCAGTGGGGGGCAGCCTGTTGGAAGACCAGCCGTAGGAGATAGTGATCAGACCATGGAACGGGCACAGCCGTAAAAGTGGCCTGCCCTCTGTCACTACGCCACTGTTCGGAGACAAAAATTAGGTCAAGAGTGTTCCCCCCCTCATGGGTCGGGCCCTGAATTAATTGGGTCAGGCCCATGGCCTCCATAGAAGCCATGAATTCCTGGGCTAAACCCGACACACACCCCAGGGAGGGCAGATTGAAGTCCCCCAGGACTATAAGCCCCGGGAACTCCACCGCCACCCCCGAGAGAACATCGAGAAGCCCAGGTAGGGCCGCTGTCACATAGCTGGGTGAAAGGTATGCAGCAGCAAGCCCACCCGACCATTGGGCCCCCACCTCAAGAGGAGTGTCTCACTCCCGCCTATCTCTGGAACAGTGACCTCCCTTGGAAACAAGGTCTCCCGAATAACCACGGCCACCCCACCACCCTACCTGGGCCCGAGGCGGTGCAGAACCCAAAACCTGGAGGGCACAAATCTACCAGAGGGACACCGCCCTCTGGGCCCAACCAGGTCTCGGTGATGCAGGCCAGGTCCGCAGCCTCCTCCTCAATTACCTCACGGAGGAGGGTGGACTTATTAGCCACGGACCTGGCATTAAAATACACCAGTCTAAGCCCAGGGGTCCCAGTTCCCATGCCCCCCTGGGAGGAGGCCATAGGGTCGGAGCAAGCAACCGCACAAAGATGGCGGGTGCGTGCTCCCAACACATGATATGGCCCTATGCCTCTCCGTTTCCTGCCAACACCAACCACCCTGGGAATCGCGGCCCCCACCTCAGGCCCCGAGCCCTGGCCCCCCCCCCCACGAACCGGGTTGGACAAAGACCCATTTATCCCCTTCCCTAACCCCTTAAGATGATCAATTAAAAATTTTAAAAGTTTCCCCTTCCTATCAAATTTAGAATTTAGCCCCTTCTTCTTGGCATGCCACCTCTCAGGATCCCAGGATCCATCATTAAGGTAAGCTCTTGACAGCGTAGGGGGCCACATCCCAGACAGGGGAACCGCCTGGAGGGCCCATAACTCCGATGAGGAATAGGCAGGCATAATGAATATATCTCAGGCAAAACAATACAAGAGGTAGTTGGAAGATGAAACAAAAGGGAGATGGAAATGTAATTAAGGGACAGGCGATGTTAAAGTCAGGAAAAGAGTCCACAATCGGCAGTTCTCTCACCACTGTCGATGATCCAGGTAGAAATGGACCAGTCACTGTTCTGCCACCACAGTGACTTGAGACAGAGTCCTGGATAACCCACTGCACTCTCACTGCAGGGGAATTAATCCTCCCATTGCTCTCTCACTGCAAGGGAGGAGGCCAGTCCCAAAGAGGAGGCAAAGTCCAAGTCCAGGTGAATGGTGCAAATGAGCCAAACGCCCTCAATGATGATAACAGGGACAAAATGACAAGATGACAAGATGACATTGAAAGAAGAAAAGGACAACAGACAATGATAAACCCCATAGTCCACATGGGGTAGCAACGTCCGTAGCAGTCCAGGCAAGGTACAGCACTCACATACTGGCCACAGCCACGGGCCTAGGGCCATCGCGCCATCCCTTCGTGGGGGGGGTCTTCGCCAAGACTCGACCCACCCCCCAACCGGGATATATCCCATGCCTTATAGTAGTCCGAATCCTCTTTTTCATTTAATTTAAGTGTTAATCTCTCCAATTCTACGCATTCATATGTTTTCTTTATTACCACTTGTATGGATGGAGTTATAGGTTCCTTCCATTTCTGAGCTAAGGAAATTTGAGCCGCTGTTAATAGATGTGTTATCAGGTATTTGTCCTCTGGGGGAAAGTTTCTTTTTGTCATTCCTAGTAGAAACAGTTCTGGTTTCCACTCCAGTTCACATTTCATCACATCCTCAATCCAATTTTTAATTTCCATCCAATATTTTCTTATTTTTGGGCATGTCCACCACATATGATAGTAAGTGCCAATTTTATTTTGGCACTTCCAACAGTTTGGATTTGCCTGTGGGAATATTTTTGCTAATCTAGCGGGGGCCAAATGCCACCTATACATCATTTTGTACTGGTTTTCTTTATATGCCACCGACTTTGTGTATGTCAAATTTTTCTCCCATGTATCCTCCCAGTCATCCAAATCCAGATTATATCCTATATTTTTTTCCCATGCTAACATTGGTCCTTTTACTAGTTGTCCTATTCTTTCTTGTTCTAATAGTAAGTTATATAAATGAAAGTGTGGGTGATGGTTGCTAATTAAGAGATAGCTTGTAATTAGTAATTTCATTTGATTTCCAATTATTTAATGGACAAAACCCTCCCTCATTTCATCACTTTTTAGAAATCAGATCAAATACAAAAAAATAAATACATAAAAATCCCAAAATCAAAATAAAAGTTCCAAATTCCTATATACATCAGAGATTCTTCTACCTCATTATATTCTCTCTACAATTCAGATGGGGCCTCAGTAGAATAATGTAGCATTTGAGGGGGGAAATGCAACCTAAGAGATCAGCCCCAGAGGTCAAGATGGAGAAGATCTCCACAGCCACCATGGACTTCCCTTTGGTGCTCAGTTAGGTGGGGAGGAAAGTGATCCAAACACTGCAAAAAACTAGCATGCTGAAAGTAATGAACTTGGCTTCATTAAAGCTGTCAGGGAAATGGGGAAGAGGTTACCAGCCAGATGATACAAAGAACTGCTTGAACTAGGGGACAGCCTAAGACAATGGAGTTGATGAGAGGTTTTCCTAACAGTTGCCTGGTTTGGTGGCCATGAAAGCCAGAACCACCATAACAGTTTTTGCCAAGACAGAGGAAACTGCAAGGGAAAAGAGAATGGCAAAGGCAGATTGTCGGAAGAGGCAGGTGAGCTTCCCAGGTCGAACAATGAAGAGGAAGGAGCAGAGGAAGCAGAGCAGGAGGGAGACCAGGAGGATGTAGGTGAGATCTCAGTTGTTGGCCTTAACGATTGGTGTGTTGTGATGTTTACAGAAAATAATCAGAACTGTAGATGTGATCAGTGAAATAAAAAGTGCCAGAGAAGCTAAAATGTATCCCTGGGTCTCTTGGTAGGAGAGGAAGTGGATCTTCTTGGCAATGCAGTGGCCTTTCTCCTTGTTCAGATACTGGTTTTCCTGGCATGGGTCACACTGGGCTGCATCTGAAATCAAAATTCTTTGTCAAAGGATTTCAGGGGCATCTGTCATGAATATTATCATTCCCACATGATGACACAATTCTTCCCTTTCTGTCACAGACAATGCACAAAGCTCCCGATGGAATGACTCACTATGCTTTTTATGATGCATCTAAAAGGGGAAGTCATCCTTCCTAACTCTGGGATAGTTTTTCTACAGATCAAGAATATCAAGATTTAAATGATGTTTTACCTGTCTGATTAGAAATGGTCCCTTTTGGACAAGGACCACATTGGTAGCAGCAAACCTGCTTGCCCTCTGGTATTCTTTGCCTCCCTCCTGCCTGGCACCTCTTCTTGCCACACCTGGCAAAGGGCACCTTCTAGAAGAGAAAAGAGAAATGCTTGAGGTGGCCTGTTCAATGAACATGCTTCACGTATCCATTTCCACATTCCTATTTTCCTTTTCAGAATGTCTTCATAAGAAATTGTTCACTTGGGTCTAAGAGAAACCAGGAAAAGCTCCCAGGAGGACTCAGACCTCTGGCACTCCTCAGCCACACCAATGGATGCTGAACGTTGGATCTTGAACCTCAGCCTGCAAAGGAAGGCTTGTGATATTGAGCTACTGCTTTTCTAAACCAAAGAATGATGAAGATCCAACAGTATTGCAGGTTGACTTTACTCACTGCCAGAAGTTCAATTCTGACCAGCTCAAGGTTGACTCAACCTTTCATCACTGCAAGATATGTAAAATGAGGACCCAGATTGTTGGGGCAAGAGGCTGACTCTGTAAACTGCTAAGAGGGCTGTAAAGCACCGTGAAGTGGTATATATTGCTGTTGGTATTGCTCTTGTTGGACCTTTTAAAAAGAAGATCTCAAATTTGTTAACATCAAAAGCAGTTTTTTAAAATCAAGTTTTAAAAATATTTTCTGATTCTATAGACCTGTTTTTAGCTTAGAAGGATATTCAGCATTATTAGGAGAGAGAGAGTGATTCTTTCCCCAAAGTTACAACCTTTCCTTCCAGCTTACCTCTGTAACCCAGACAATTGCATTGGCATTAACAGTGAAATCCTGGCCTGGAGGAGCCCTGGGATCTATCTGTCCAACTTTCACAGGGACAAAAGATTGATTGGGGAGGAGAACCCAGCTGACAATGTCATAATGAGCAGATCCCAGTCCATTTTCTGAAAAGGAGATTTCCTCTCCAACACTGTTGTTGAAATGGACATTCCTCAAATAGGGAAGAATCTGAAGAAAAAAAAAGAGACCTTCATATGTTGGAGTAATCGGTTGAAAGGCAGAAACAGACACAATGGCTTCTATCCTTCTGTGATGCCCACCATCTTGTATGTCTGAGAAATAAGAGTTGCTCCCTTCTCTGGGTTCTGACGGGTGCCCTAATAAACCATGGTTGAGATATGAGCAATCAGCAATCACACCAAGTATTTGACTCATTTCCCAAGAGTACAAAAATTCTCTGGGCATTTTTATTTTGGCTTCCATTTTTAACCAAAAGACAGAACTATCTACATATAAAGATTTTAAAGATACACCTCAACTGTGTTGGCAGTTGAGTTGGCATTGCGCGGGTAGGGTTTGGGGTGGGGGTCCTGGGAAGGGTGGAGGGGTAGGTTCCAGGCCGTCATTAGTCAAATTTCTTATTCGATTTTTAAATGGGTTAGGGAGGGGGGAGGGTTTTATAGGTGTCCACTGTAGCCCCAGTCAGGATCGTGGTCGGGTGTGGGAGGGGTGGCGGGGCTCCAGGCGGAATAGTGGGGGCTTTGATCCCTAGGGTGGTTGGAATGGGAAGGAGTCGACGAGGAAAGGGGCCGTATCATGTTAGGGGAGCGTCCCGCTGTATTCAAGCCGTGATGCGCTCTGACCCCTTGGCCTCTTCTCAATCTCTGGGGGTGTTGGGATCCAGGGCCCCTGGGCTCCAGCTGGTGTATTTTAATGCCAGGTCCGTGGGGAATAAGGCACCTCTCCTCCGTGAGGTTATGGCTTGTATCACCGAGACCTGGTTGGGGCCAGAGGGCGGAGTCCCTCTGGTTGATATCTGCCCCCAGGTTTTGGGTTATGCACCGGTCTCGACCCCAGGGAAGGGGTGGAGGGGTGGCTGTGGTTATTCGGGAGACCTTATTTCCAAGGGAGGTCCCTGCTCCGGAGATAGGCGGGTGTGAGTCCCTCCTCGTGAGGTTTGGGCCAATTGGTCGGATGGGCGTGCTGCTTACATACCTGTCCCCAGCTGTGTATCAGCCGCCCTGCCTGGGCTGCTCGATGCCGTCTCGGGGTGGCGGTGGAGTTCCCTGAGCTTATGGTTCTGGGGACTTCAATCTGCCCTCCCTGGGTGCGGGGTCGGGCTGGCCCGGAATTCATGGCTTCCATGGAGTCCATGGGTCTGACCCAGTTAATAGAAGGCCCGACTCACGAGGGGGCAATATGCTCGACCTAGTTTTTGTCTCGGAGCAGTGGTGTAGTGGTCCGGGGATGGTGTTATTGCAACCCACCCTGTTCCATGGTCAGACCACTATCTCCTAAGGTTGGTCTTCCATCAAGCCACCCCACACCGCTGGGATGAGGAGCCACTGAGATGGTTCCGCCCCAGGCGCCTGATGGACCCTGAGAGGTTCCAGACAGAACTGGGGTTTTTCCTGCATCCCTCACCCACAGCCCTGCCGAGGTCCTTGCGGCCGCCTGGCAACAGTCGGCTGCGGGGGCTCTTGACAGGGTTGTCCCCATCGTCCCCTCACTCCGCAGATCCCGACCGGCTCCCATACCGGGGAGCTCCGGGAGATGAAGCGCCGTAGAAGGGGACTAGAGAGTAGGTGGAGGGCGACCCGCCCGGATCCACCGAGCCCAGTTGAGAGCTCATATTAGGACTTACCTGGTAGCTGTGGGGGCGAGGAAATCTTACTTCTCGCCCTCATAGCATCTGCAGATAACCGCCCAGCCGCCCTGTTTGGGGTTGCCCGCTCCCTCTTACAACTGGGGAGGGGCGGACCCTCTGCGGGTAGAGCTGAGGAATTTGGTCTTTATCTGCAGGACAAAATCGCTCGGATCCGGGAAGGGCTGCACTCGGACTTGCAGTGGTCTGATGAGGGGAGGCGAGTGGTCTGGCTAATGTTATCTGGACTGAGTTCGATCCTGTTTCTGAGGATGAAGTGGACAGGATTATCGCGGCTGAGTTCCACCACATGTTTATTGGACCCGTGCCCTTCCTGGTTGGTTTATGCTTCCAGGGAGGTCACGCGGCTGGCTCCGGGCAGTTATCAACGCCGTTAAGGGAGGGGCTGTTCCCTGCCACCTTGAAAAGGCGGTGGTGAGGCCCCTCCTGAAGAGGCCTGCCCTTGACCCAGCCGAGTTGAACAACTTTCGTCCGGTCTCCAACCTTCGTTTTTAGCGAAGGTTGTTGAGAGTGTGGTGGCCCAGCAATTGCCACTTTTCCTGGATGAAGCGGACTACCTGGATCCGTACCAATCGGGCTTCCGACCGGGTACAGCACGGAGACAGCATTGGTCGCGCTGATGGATGATCTCTCTAGGGCTCGGGACAGGGGTTTTTCCTCTGTCCTGGTCCTGTTAGATCTCTCAGCGCTTTTGATACCATCGACCATGGTATCCTGTTGCGGCGTCTCGGGGGTTGGGAGTGGGAGGCACTGTTTTACGGTGGTTCTCCTCCTACCTCTCGGGACGTTCGCAAACAGTGTTGGCAGGGGACGGTCTCTCAGGTACCTCACCTCTCCCTCTCCTGTTCAACATTTATATGAAGCCGCTGGGTGAGATCATCCGTGGCAGGTGAGTTATCATCATGCGCTGATGATACGCAGTTATACATCTCCACCCCGGCCACATCAGTGATGCTCTCTCCGTGATGTCCCGTTGTTTGGAAGCGGTGCGAATCTGGATGGACAGGAACATGCTTCGTCTCAATCCAGCCAAGACAGAGTGGCTGTGCATACCGACATCCCGGTCCAGTTTGGAGATTCCATCTTTGGTCATGGGGAGGAGGTGTTACCCCGTGGACAGGGCACGGAACCTGGGGGTTCTCCTGGATTCACGGCTCAAGTTGGAGGAGCAGGTGGGAGCCGTGGCCAGGGGGCCTTTGCCCAGGTCCGGCTGGTTCGCCAGTTGCGCCCATACCTGGACCGGGATGCCCTGCGCACGATCACTCAGGCCTCGTTGTCTCCCGGTTGGACTACTGTAAGCTCTCTATCTAGGACTGCCCTTGTGCACCACTCGGAGGCTTCAGCTGGTGCAGAATGCGGCTGCGGGTTGTGATGGGAGCCTCCCGATACTCCCATGTTACACCCCTCCTGCGTGGCTTGCATTGGCTTCGGTTGCCCTCCGGGTGAGGTTCAAGGTTTTGGTTTTAACATTCAAAGTCCTACTGGCATGGGTCCAGGATATTTACGAGAACGACTTCTCCCAGCCTCAAATACCAGCCCCCATGCACGGTCGCACAGGCGGGTCTCCTCGGGCTGCCCTCCGCGACTCAATGTCGTTTGGCGGGGACCCGGGGAGGGCCTATTCTGTGGCAGCCCCCACTCTATGGAATCTTCTTCCGCTGGAGCTCCGGCTGGCTCCGATCTCCGCACCTTCCCGTGAGCTAAAAACCTGGCTGTTTTTACAATCTGGGCAGTGTTGACCCTTGGGGTTGTTTACGTAATTTTGGGGTTTTAATAATAATACTAATATTAATTCGGCTTTAATTTAATATATTTTTAAGTAACTTATTGTTGTATTCTATTTTAGTTGTGAGCCCTTGAGTCCCTCGGAGAGAAGGGGCATATAAGTCGAATAAATAAATAAATAAATAAATAAATAAAACAGATTTGCAAGCCTTCCTTGGACTTATTAACTTTTATCACATGTTCCTACCTCAGAAGGCAACCATTGCAGAACCATTACACAGATTATTGGACAAAAAATCTGTTTGGGTCTGGGGCAGGAAGGAACAATCAGCATTCAACAATATTAAAAGACTAATCACGTCTGATGCTGTACTCATACAGTTCTCTGAGAATTTGCCTGTTGTACTGACTTGTGATGCATCCCCTTTTGGAGTGTGGGGGGGGTTTGAGCCACAGGCTTCCCAGCGGGAGGGAAGCCCCTATTGCATTTTACTCTGACTTTGACCAAAGCAGAGAGGAATTACAACCAACTGGACAAGGAAGCATTGGCAATTGTTGCAGCTGTCAAGAAATTCCATGAGTATCTATATGGGAGAACATTTACAATTGTCACAGATCACAAACCTTTGTTAGGCATTGTGGCAGGAGACAAACCTACACCCACTATCCTGTCACCAAGAATGCTGAGGTGGACTGAATTTCTTGCTGCTTATTCATACAAGCTCATCCACAAGCCTGGCAAAGACATTGGCCATGCTGATGCTTTGAGTCACTGCCCACTTCCGTTTCACACTGAGGACTGTACACGCTGCTGAAATTGCCAGAGAGACTGCCAAAGACACTTTATTGGCTCCTGTTATAGGCTGGATTAAGAAAGGTTGGCCTTTTCAAGATCTACCTCACCTTGCCCAACCTTTTAAATCCAGGCAAACTGAATTATCTGTATTAAGAGGATGTATTTTGTGGGGATAACAGGGTGGTTATTCCTGCAAAACTGCAAAGAGAGGTTTGGAAATGTTACATGAGGGTCATCCAGGTATTGTAAGGATGAAGGGATTGGCCAGGAGTTATGTATGGTGGCCAGGTATTGACAAAATGGTTGAAAACTGGGTTGCATCTTGTCCCAACTGTCAGGTAGTCAGGCCTGCCCCACCTCTCGCCCCACACAGGAATGGGAATGTCCTAGGGGCCCATGGTCTAGGATTCACATTGATTTTGCTGGCCCTACCAGAGGGCACACCTTCCTTATTATAGTAGATGCATATTCCAAATGGCTAGAGGTCATCCCTATGGCATCCACCACAACTGATGCTGTCATCAAGCAGCTTAAAGCTTTGTAACCCACGGGTTACCTGATGTTCTTGTCTCTGACAATGGCCCTCAATTTACATCCAACCTTTTTGAATCCTATCTAGCATAACAGGGTATCAGACATGCCCTGACTGCCCCTGGGCACCCTTCCGCTAACGGCCGGGCTGAACTCATGGTATGTTTTACCAAGGAAAAGCTTCAGCAATTGGGTCCTGGGGACATTACTGAGAAAGTTGAAAAACTTCTTAGTGTTCAGCACATCACTCCTAACCCATCAACTAACTTATCCCCAGCCGAGTTGTTGATGGGTAAGAAACTTAGGTCTCCCCTTGACCGCCTTCATCCCACTTACGCACCCAATGCACCACTTGATTCCACTAGCAAAGTTCGCACGTTCAATGTGGGTGATTCTGTTTATGCTAAGAACTTTATGGGTGAACCTTCATGGATTCCTGCTGAAATAACTCAAATCACTGGTCCTCGTTCTTACAGGGTGCAAACAGAGGGTGGTGTCCTCTGGAGCAGGGACATTGATCAGTTAAGATCCAGTTTACCTCAGGAACATCGCAATTGTTCCTCTCTAGTTCCCATACCTAATGCCTTTTCTAGGGGGGAAGGGGAGGAGCATGAGGAAAATCAGCAAGCAAGAATCAACCCCATGTGTAATGAGCCGACAGGAACCATCCAAAACCTGTCACAATGCCAAAATCCATCCTTACAAGTGGAAGATTGCACATCACTACCTGACTTGGGTGCTGACATTGGTTTGGAGATGGGTTGGGAGGAGAGACCAGATTGTAACAATCAAACAGGGTCTTCTTTCACTGGAAGCCCAAGTAGGGAAATGTCAACAGACACATTTCCTCTCTCACTGTGTGAGAATGTTAAAACTTCTGAACCACGAAGGTCTCAACGTACACGTAAGAGCCCCACCTATTTAAAAGAATACATTAGATAGGTTGGGGTTTGGTATGGACTGAACCTAGTGGGGAGGGGTGTTATGTATGCAGGTTTGAATGTCATTGGTTTAGTTTGAACTGTTCTTGTAAAATGTCAGAAATGATTGGTTTAAAAAGTGCGGGTAAATCCTGCACTCTGATTGGTTGGCAACTGCGGCTGCTGGCTATAAGCAGCCACAGCCCAGCCAAATCGGGTCTGTTATAAGCTGTAGTCACTAATAAACTCTTCACTGAAGCACTCCGCGTCTGACTCTTCATGCAAACTTAACATTCAGTATACAGTACAAGAAACAGATTCCACTTTATTCTGGTAGTTAGGATGATAGTATGATTGAAATGGGTTTATGATGTAAAATTACACATGCCCAAAGCTTGGTTGGTTGGGTTATTGTATCGTTTGCTCTAGTATGTCAGGAGGTTGAAACAGTTAAATGGGACACAGCAGGAAGGGGAATGTTACTTGTATGCTTTATAACAAACATCATATATGACTATCTTCCATCCTCAAGTAGGACTTTATGCTACCCATTTAGCATAGAATCTATACAATAGCTCTTCTGCTATGAGCATTTTTCTCACAATGTTTGATATTTTCTTTAAAAACTCCAACAAGGAAATTGGCTTTCTCCCTTACTTTTAATACTAAGCCCTTACTTACTCTTCCTTAGCCCCTAAATGTGCCTAATGTTCAAAGCATAAATGCGTGCAATCAGTAATTCCTAGAAATGCACGTGATGAAGTAAATATATTGTACAGTAAATTGATTTGTTGATGCTGAATGCCACTACATTTCTTATAAGTAGCATTCTTGCCATTCATTTACTCCTTTGAGCACCTGAATATGCTGGCCTGCTTTCATATCTTGGTTTCACCTAGTCCAGGATCAGCTCCTAGGATTTCAGACAGAGGTCTTTTCCTTTCATATACTTTGTCCATATGAGCATAAGGTTGTGAAACCTTTTGGATCCCAAGGACTGCACTGCAACCAATTTTGCTTTCATGTCAACTCCAACATGTGCACATATATTCTATGATGGAAGATAATTTCACATCTCTTTGTTAGAAGAAAATATAAAAATAAGAGAATTTTGTAGCTGGGAAAAGTTTGAAATTCATTGCCTATGCAATGAACCTTATCACTGGGAGAAAGGGTGATTCTTTTCATTTTGTGACTGGGACAGAATTTGCAGAGATTATCCACTGCATTGTGGGGAACAAATTTGCTTGGCAATATGGCAGCCTCTTTCACTGGAAGTGATCCTCTCTTTTTTCTTCTTCTTCTTCTTTGTTTAGGACAGAGAGACTTCTAGACATAGGAAGGAGGGTCAAATAGTTTCAAAGCTTCCTTCCTCCTTCTCATCTAGAAATCCTGTCAGTCACATATTATACTTAGATACATGCAATTTATATTTATAAACATGGGTTCTCAATATTTCCTAAATTATATGCCTTCTTTGTATGTATTCATTGCAGAATCTCAATGTAACAAACTTCCTGCAAAAAAAGGTAATGAATACAAATAATAAAAATGTAGTATTGTGTGTGCATGTGTTTGTGGTACACTTGCACACAGCTTGCAGAATTTATTTTCTGTCTGTATAAGATGGGCTTCTGGCTTCAAATAGTATGATTTTCTGGAGCCCTACTGTCTAGCTGCAGAGCAAAATCCATTGCTATAAGCTGCCTTTAAATCAGTTCCTCTAAAACATTAATAACTCTCTCCTTGCTCTCCCTGGCTTTTCAAAAGGAAAGTAAGTAATTCAAACCAGTGAAAAGACCAGAATTGATTGACTTATGGAAGTTTTGTTAACCATTTCTAGGAAGTTATTTGGAAAGCAGTCAAACAGTGGCAACATACTTAGCATAAGGCTTCAGCCAAAATTACAAAGATGGCACTGGGTTTTGTCAGAGATACAATGACCTCTGCTGGCTGCCTAGAAAGCAGAATGTGCACCAGCATCTGTCATTTGTCTCTTGATCCCAGCAATGAAAAGAGGGTCTTGCTGTCAAACATCCAAGAGAATGACATATCTGCCAGACTGCAGATTTGTGAAGGGATTCTTCTTAAAGGCTGGTCATCCCATTCATTCATAAAAACAAGCTCATCCATTCTATCTTGGTTCTCTCATTCATTAGAAATGACAAAGGCAACTTCTCAGCTCCCAAGATTTGTTTTTATGGGCTTGTTAATGATTGTGGTTTAAACCAACATTTTAAAGAGTTGTGACACTGAGGGGGTGGTATTTGGATAGAGGCCTTCAGAGTTGGCTGACAGTCTGTGGGAAATGATTTGGGATCAATAGTTCTACCTGCTGTGGTGGCAGATTAATTAAGGGCTCTTATAAACACAAACAGTGTTTCCATGAAATTTCATATGGTATCAACTTTGTGACAAAATACTGAAGGTAATTTTATGAACTGGAAGTTGATGATTCTCTGTTTTGAATTCTCTAATGTTTGAGTTTTTTCCAAATATAAATTTATTCCAGCCCATTGCAACATATGTTTACAATGTTTTTAAAAAGTCCATATGAAAATTCATATTTGTTTTGTAACACATTTAGTTATGCATGAAATTCATAAGCACTTTCCTTTAATATGCACATCATCTCCAAACATTTTCCTAATATATTCCTCTTAATGTGCCCTGTTTTTACTCATGTGCACATTTCTATATGTGCTTTATATCAAAGAACAGCACTGCAGAATTCAGAGAAATACAAAAATGGAAAGATAATTATATCAAGACGTTAGATCAGTTCTTATTACTTAGCGTCGAGCAAATTCATTTCGACCTGTTTCAGTTCTGCAAATTCAAGCTGTAGTGTTTCTTGTAACAATATTGATGGCACTCGATGAAATTGCTGTGGTAGTTTACAGGTAAGTAGATTAGATCAATTACATAGAATTGGTGAAATCAACTATCAGGAACATTCTCAGCAGTATAATACAGACAATGCCAGAAGGAGACAGAGATTGTAGAAACAACTAAAATAAATCATCTGTGTATAGACTCTTGCCTGATTTCTAAACAGTTTCTATTTGCAAATAACACTTTGAACATTTCCCAGTGATTTGAAGAGGAAAATGTTACAAATAAAAGATTTAAAACTGTCCTACAGCTCTCTATATTCTTCATATAACCTAGCATCTAAAATATCTGACATACTGGGATTTTGCCCAGGATATATATGGTACCTAAGTAGGCCCCATCAAAGCCAATTCCTTGTCCTCTAGCATAATACTAATAGGGACAATCATCCAAACTCAAGTTTATGGTGCTGTTGAAAAACTAAGCTTGCTTACCTGAGGCAGAAACAAGACTGTGGTGCCAGATCCCAATGAGGTATCAATGGAAGACTACAACGTACTTTCAAACCCTGGAGATGGATCAATCCTGGGGTTAGTGTGATATCCTCTTTGTAACATTTAAATGTATGTAAAAAAATAGATAGAGGGCAGCCTTTACACAAGAAATGTAAAATAAGCAAACAGAATAATAAGCCACAATCACCTTTCTCTACAGATGTACTACAAGATGAGAACCCCTAAAATATTTAGGAGAACCATTTTTGCTTCAAAGTTCAACCAAAGAAGGACGCAATCTATAAACTATAACAGCTTGGAGGGAGAAGGAAAGTAACATTCCTTTAGGTCACAGTTGCTTTGTATTTCATAGAACCATAGGAGGGAAGCAAACTATCTGCAGAAGCTTCTTTTGGGGTCTGCTTGCTGTGATAGTCCACCTAAGTGGCATTCCCATTCACTGGGGTGTCCACAAGATTTGTTCAAAAAAAAGTAGGATAGTGGACTCCACTGTGCAATCAAAGCTCCATCCATCCTGTGTTTTACAGAATGGGCAGAGTTTCAATTGCATCATTACAGCTGCTATCATGCCTTTTTTGACTGTACCCTGACATATCTGTCCAGTTACCTGTATCAGAAGCTGCCATCCTTCAGTTCTGGGGCCTGTTGTTCTTTCGTAAAACATCTACATTGAAATAAAAACCTAGAGGAAAAAGCTCCTAATGTCTGAAGGGAGGGAAAGATAATAACAATGATAGATTGATGATAGATTAAATGTAAAGAGCCATGGATAGTTGGAGCCAGAAGCCTCAAGGACAAATTGCCAAAAGTCAAAAGAAGGGGAGAACTGATGCTTTTAGAGATTCTTGCACAACAGATTTCTCAGGGCCTCTAATCATGGCTGGGAAGTAATCTTTGGTGTCCAGGAAATATTTTGGAAACTTATTTTAAGTCCATGATTTTCTGTTTGGAATATATTTAGCCTAACTGATAAAATGCAGTAAATTCAAACTAAGGCAGCAGACATTTCCCACACAAAGATATTCTGCTTTGTTGTTCTTCAAGAGCAATTGAAAGACTGTTTTCTTCTAGAAGAATCTGCCTACCGGCTGCATAGAGAGCAGGGAACTTACTTCAATATTGGAGAATTCAAGACATGATGCCACCACCATGTTCAGGTCTGAGCCTCCTGGTCAAAGAATAGATGAGAGAAACCACATAGAAAATTCACATTTGCCACTCTGAATTCTGTGTTAGAAGTAAAATGAATGTATTCTTTAATATGAATGTATTGGCCATTGTAATACATAAGACCCTTCTGGGATAGGGGCTTCTTATGGAACTTCCTAACTGAAGTAACTTCCAAACTGGTTGTGGGTATTCCACAGTATCAGACTTGGACTGCAACACAGATAAAGCAACTGAAACACCAGGGACAGGAGAGTAAAGCCATTGAAAGAATGGAATCTCTGCTCAATTCTTAAGAATGACAAGGAAGAGGAATGGCACCAAGGTGAGCTTTCTTGAAGCTGTTCCTAGCTTCTGGAAAAGGGAAATGTTTTACTCACATGTCATAATCTCCATCTTCTTTTACTTCTTATATATTTGCAAGGTTTTGTTAACAAGGGATGGTTTATATGCATAAATAAAAAACAGATATTTGAGATGAACATCTATGATTTCTTATCATATTTCCCAATATACAGTGGTTTAAAAACATGGGTTGAGTGCCACCATGTTTAATATCACTCTAGCCCATGGTCAGTCCAATATTTTTCCCACCTTTCTCTTAGTAATATTTTCCTTGAGGATAAAGCAGAATAGGAAATGGACACTGATACTGTCTTCTCATTATGAATAGAGATCCTGGAACCTATGCTATACAGCAGTTCATAAATCTTGGATGGTAATGCCAGAAGGAATGGTTTCACATCATCTTATCTCTCACACAGCATGAGCCAAGGGCCTTCAGTTAATATTATTTATTAAGAAGTCCTCGAAGTAAAGTTCTGTCTTGCCCAATACACTATAGCTTTTTGGCGAGAGTCAGGAAGACATTTTGAAGTCTTTCCATTACTGGCTGAGACACTGAATTGATAATATGCTGTTCTAAGGAAAGAATTTGTGTCTAAATCTCTTCACTGATTGCTGAAATAATTTGCCTGTTCCCACTTCTGCCTGGCTTTCACAAAGTGCTTTTCCAGATTGAGACCTCTTTCAGTAGTGAGAAAAATTATCCCTATCACTCACATTCCCATGAAAATACCATGGAGTATCTACTATTGTGCTGGATCACAACTTTCTCTTGCTACAATCACACATTTTAAGGGAGCCAATGTATGGGAAATCACATGTGCCTTGTGACAGGGACATGGCAACATTAGCAAGGGGTCTCTCTTGATGGATCTATACCAGACAGAGGTTGAAATCAAAGGTTTCAGCTAGATCCACAGAACTGTATATAGCAGATTAAAAAAATCAAATCTAATTTCCTTTACCAACAGTTGTTTCTAAAGGAGAAGGTGTAAGTTCCATCAATCAACAGGGCATTAAACATGGACTTTAAGAATGCATTTTAATAAAAGGAAGGAAAAACCTAATGCCTTTCCATCCAATGGAAAGATATGAAAAAACATGTAGCATTAACATGCAGTTTGACTTTCTCAGGCAAACTGAATGGGAGCTGTGTCCCCTATGACCCTGCCTGTACCATCGGCCAGAGCTTCCCGAGAGAACAGTGTGGGGGAAAGGGTCTTTCTATTTATACAGTGAGATGGTAGATGCAAAAAGCTAAGGCTGTTTCCAAACTCTCGTGAAATTCTGCATTATCTATGAATTAGCTGCATTATTCAACCCGGCTATCAACCACATTTCTCATCATCCTTAATCCCTCAGAAGGAGGATAATTAGAATGCTCTTTTTTGTGTAAACATTGCTTAAGTGGTTATTCTCATTTCTCCTATGTGATGCATACATCAACATGAACTAGTAAAGATACTATATCAGAAAAAAAGCTGAAGTATGAAGAACCTAATTGGTGCTATTTCCTCACCTACTAGTTCCCCTAGGAATCACCAAGTATGCTGCTGTTTGCTCTGCTGGATAAATCTATAACTAAGGCATAATTTCTCTAACAAGAAAGGAAAAATTGGGCAATGAAGGTAGAAGAGAAGGATTATCTCCACACACCCAAAACTTTAACCTGGTTTAGGTCAGGCCCTCCTGGGGTTGAGTCCTAATTCTTTATATTGTCCCCAAATTAAAGAATTAGGAGATTTGAGCCCATATACCTCTTGTCTCCTCTAATTTAGCCTTTGAGGGGAATATTTATTTTAGTCAGAAGGTAGTATAATTGTGTTTCATGAAAAGCCCAATTTATTGGACTGTTCTGAAAATATGAGGCTGGGGAATTGGAGGTCCACTAGAGCTTACTGAATTACACTTCCCAGCAGTCTACATGAAAGGATGTTGAGGGTGATTGTTCTTTAATTGCAGCCGCAGACAAAGCCAGGAATGATATAAATGACTTGGTGCCATCTTCATTTAATAAGGACCCCTGGAGTTAATAGCTATTGGGTTCCCATCTCTAAATCAAAAACTCAAAGTGTATCTCAAAACTAAAAGCTCACTGAGTTTTTGGGAAGTACTTCTCTAAAGTGAATGTGCTTTCTTCATTAATGTTCATATCTTCAAGAGCCAGAGTAGTTGGGAGCCAAACGTACCAGATAACTGCTCCCTCCCACTGAATTGTTGTCATAGGTCTGCAGAAGGAAGGCCTTCATATTATACTTGCACAACTCCCAGCTTTGTCTCTGCAAACAGCCCCAGTGGTCCTACAAGTGCTTCCAAAGACTTGGGATAATTTGACTGATAATGGTGAGGGGAAGAGCTTAACTAGAGCGATTAGTTAATGAGCTCTTTCTGTTTGAATGTCTCAGTGGGGTTATTATATGCTAAGATGATAACAGGTTCCAAGCCTTTCCCATCATGTAGTCCTGAATTCCAAGATGTGTTGGATTCAAGCATTTATAATAGCACTGTGCTGAAGGACAATCTAAGCTGAACATTTATTTATTTATTTTCCTTAGAAATCCCCTGTATCCAGATTATGACTTCTGCCAAGAAACTAAATATAAATTTGTAAATAAATGATTTCAATTACCAACAGCTGTACTAGTCTGCTCTGTCAAGATTTAACAGAAGAGATCTTGTTAAAGCTGAACCCAAAAGCACATAGGAATCTATTTGGCTAGCTCTACAGAAACAGAAATACTTCCTCTACAGCCTCACTGTAGCAGCAAAAGCTGAGTCAGGTACAGATGGTCCTCAATTTATGACCACAATTGAGCCCAGAATTTATGTTGCTAAGTGAGAAATTTGTTAAGTGGGTTTTGCCCCATTTTACGACTTTTCTTGCCACATCTGTTAAGTGAATCACTGCAGTTGTTAAATTAGTAACATGGCTATGAAGTGAATCTGGCTTTCCCCATTGACTTTGCTTCTCAGAAGATTGTAAAAGGTAGTCACATGGCTCCTGGGCACTGCAACCATCACAAATATGAACCAGTTGTCAAGCATTTGAAATTAAATCACATGGCCCTGGGGATGTTGTAACGGTCATGAGTGTGAACATGGTCATAAGGCATTTTTTTCAGTGCCATTGTAACTTAGAACGATCACTAAATGAACTGCTACAAGTCAAGGGCTACCTGTACTATATGCAGCACTGTTTCTTAGTGTGTTAGGTTTAATGCATAATCACTGTCCCAAAATTGAGGTGACTCCTGGAATTATAATATACACTCCCAGCATCCTCTCACTCATAATTTCAGAGGGATTCATCTGTCTTTCATAAGCTCCTGAGAACAGGAACAAGATAAGTTACAGAAATCACTTGCTTCATTTGTCTCCTCTTCCTCTTTGAAAGCAAAGGTGAAAGCTATATTCTAGCCCTCAATTGCAATGAATAGAAGTGGGTGATTTTTTCCACGCAGCCTCATCTTGTCTCTCTTTCAAACAGTTGCCTTTGTTCTCCCCATCTCTTAAAGTCACCCCCCATTCAAAGCAAATATTTCTCTAATCCCTTATGAGATCCTCCCCAACCCCCACTCAAACATTACCTTTGAATTAGGGCTGGGGTGTGAATAGGCCCTCTGCATTCCCCCAGCTTCTGCCCTTTCCTATAGCAACCCTATTGGGAGCAAATGTGCCACACAGACCCTGCGTTGTATGATGGACCTTGTCACCTATCATTGTGGAAGCGAGGGGGGAGGTGTCCACCACTGCATTGCTGTTTCTAGGAAGACCATGGCTGAACTCCTTAGGCAAGCCGAACCAAGGAATAAAAGCTAACATCTTCAAATTGAGCTTGACTCCTAGCCACTCTGCTCCCCACCGTGCAATTGATGTAGTGTGTATACCTGGATTTGATTTCCTTTGAGAGGGTTATTGGAGATTTCCAGCATTTCTAAATATCCCAGCTTTGTTGCGTTTTATAATAACTGAGCTTAGGAAGAGGTCTCACCTTGGGAAAGAGACTTTTACCTCACTAGTTGCTCTCAAAACTAATCATGGCTCAGCCCCCTCTTGATATTCCCTTGGCTCTTGCTCAAACAACAGTTTTCCTTTGTCCATTCTCACAGCCAAACCTAAATGACATCATAGTTGGGGAGGAGGATGGCCCCCCATTCAGAAAAGAAATGTGTCTCTAGTTCTTTTCAGAGGAGCAGCTGTGCTTCAGGAACAGAACAAAAAGACTATGCGGCACCTTAAAAAACACACATTAATTTATGGCAGGCATTGATCACACTCTAAACCCACTACTTGATATGCAGGAAATATTATCCCTGGCTGTAGGTACATGGGGCTGGGGCTGGGACTGGGGAGGGAGGGAGGGAAATGAAATACAGGCAGTGACAATTCAGTGAGTGTCTGAATTTATGCCCCAAAGAGTTGCTTAGTTCACTTGGGACTGTCATATCAGAGTAAAATGATATTTCATCAGTGTTTTATCAAGGAAGGATGAAAGGAACACCACATTGAAACTTATTGATTAGCACTACCATTATGAGATCTGAGTTGCAAGATGGCAGCATAAAGATACAAAAAGCTTATTATTAAATTGTCTGGATTTCTGTAGCTCAGCCCTGGTAACTTTACAAATGATGGGAGTTGATTTTGTGGCCAATATATTTTGACAATGTGTAGGACTTTAAGATGGAGACAGTTAAAGACACGGCCTTTTTCCACCTAGCTAACTGCTTTAAAGTACACTTCTTGGCACTGTCATGAATGAGCCCTCCCAATTTTTCCATGTCAGCAACAGCAATAAAAGGAAGAACTTCACACTGTACATTATTAAACCATAGAATGGGTTACCCCAACATGTAACCACAAGCACTTTGAATGGCTTTAGAAAAACAATGAACCTGCATCAATGGCTATTAGTCTTGAAGGCAAAATGCATTACCTCTAGCATCAGAGACTTTGAATACCAATTAGTGAGGAACATGAATAGGAAGATATTCTTGTGACTCAGATCATTTTGTTTCCAAATTTCTAAACATGCTGACCAGGGATGAGCTTTTGGTTTGATCCAGTTCTTGAAAAAGGAAGAACCAAATATTAAATTAACTTATGCCACTTTGTTAAGGGTAATTGGGGAACAGGATAAGCAAAGGGATTGTTGGTGCTCAGAATTGGTGCTCAAGGTGCCAGTTCATCTACAAGTAGCCTTTTTGGAAACACCTTTCTGTACATTTCCATAAGTCATACAAGTTATTCTGTAACAGTAGGCACAAGAAAAGGTTATGTATTTTCTATTTATTTTTTTATTCTGTTCTCAGAGCTACTGCAACCATCTCAAAAACTACTGAGGAAGGGAATTGTGTGTGAGAAAAAAAATGTTACACTGGATTTAAACTTTGCTGTCTCTCTTCATTCATCCCAAGGGAATTTTTGACTGCTAGACTATTTAAAACTTGTTGCTTTTTTGTCTTTTACAGAACACAGATTTTATAGTCAAAAGAGATTATGTGGCTGTTTTCAGACTGAGGACTGCATGAATTTTAGAAAAAAAATATTTCTCAGCAGTGTTTGGTACTAAAATCCACATGCATACATTATCCCAAGACAGACATAACAATATGCTTATTTAAATCAGTACATTATAAGTGTTGACATCCAGAGCAATGGACCTAACTCTATTTTGTAGAAGCACTGTTGGTATCTATGTTAAAGGGCAGATGGTACACTAGTTTGTTTAACCATGAAGACAGTAGCTTGTCAATTTAATTAGACCATATTCTGCATGTCCGTGTGTCCATATTATGCACATGGACATGCAAGTGTGCGCGCACACGCACACACACACACACACACACAGAGAGAAAGTGGCCATATCCTAAACCAGTATTTTTAGCATTGATTTATGGGCACTCATAATTCTAAATTGCTAGTTAGCATTCTATGCAAAGCCAACTAATAAATCAACAACAGGTACTGTACCATGTCCAGATTCTCACGATTAAGTATTTTTATTCTCTTTCTTTAAAAAAGTTTTGTTGCAAGACAACTAAATACACTAACAATATTAGCATTTTTATTTGTGATTGTATGAGATGTTAGGCAAAAATGTTGAAATCTCACTAGTTCTTTCACAATATAATAGGCAAGTGTATCAAATCATGTACTGTATAATATGATTTGATGCTACCACAAGATTTCAGGCAATTTAATGAAAATTAATAGCAGCCACTATGTCAATGCATAAGATCACATAAGGATGTCTAGAGTTTGAAAAAGGTATCAACAAATCAGTGTAAATATAACAAAGGCAGGGGTGGCTATCTGATCTATAGGCACAGTGCCATCCACATACTCAAGAAACCTCACTGTGTAGAATAGAGCTAGAAAATTGGTATGATCTTTATAGGAAGGGACGCAGATACAGAAAACTCAAAATCTTTGCTGTTCTGTAAGGGTTTTGGGGATTTTTGCACAAAGGACTGTCCCAAGCATGGAGTTTGACACCAGTCATAGGGGAAGACAATGCAGGAGGCTGGAGGGGAAAGAATTGCCAGCACTGCTGTTGCTGCTACTGTTACTTCAACTTCATTCCTGAGTAAGCCTTTGCCTCAGCTACAGTAACAGGAATGGAAACTGTTATGTATGCAGGTTTAAAGTCATTGGTTTAGTTTGAACTGTTCTTGTAAAATGTAAGAAATGATTGGTTTAAAAGTGGGAAAACCCTGCACTCTGATTGGCTGGCAACCGCGGCTGCTGGCTATAGTAGCAGCCGCAGCCCAGCCAAAGTGGGTTCGTTTGAGCTGTAGTCACTAATAAACAAAGAGCTTGAAGCACTCAGCCTGTCTCTTCATGCAAACTTAACAGAAACAGCCTTTGAGGATTAGGGTGATTTCTCAGGTGATTGCTATTGGCTGTTTTCCTCTTCTTCCTCTCCTCCATCCCAACAGTGAAGGAAAGACAGGAGAGAGGACAGCATCCTATAAGGTGCCCTGGTGGTACAGTGCTTAGAATGCCGTGATTGCAAGCAAACTCTGCCCAAAGCCTGGCATTTGATCCTGACAGGGCCAGGGTGGATTCTACCAGTTCTGACCGGTTCTATAGAACCCCTTGTTAACTTTCTAAGCAGTTGGAGAACCGTGTTAGAAGCAATCTCCTTTTGTTTTTTTCCACCCTTATTATTTGCCAGTACACCTAGACTTCCTGTCTCTGGAGCTTCTGGGGCTTGACTTTCTTAAAGGGGAAGAGTTGTTTTAAGATTTTTATACTGCTGTTGGGAGGAAATACTTCCCTGGACAATCAGCACTTCAAAGAAATAATTGAAGCAGAGCTGTCAGAAAGAAGCTTTTAATGATAGGAACCAAGATGAGTGACATTCAGCAAGGTTTCTTGGCTAGCTAGAAAGATTGACATTCAAACATGAGTTTACATACCCTTTCTGAGTTTTGGTCTAAACTGTGGTTTTGGTGAATTAATTCTGTGCTTGGTGACATTTAATCCTGTGTTTATTGATGGGATAATTTTCCCTATTCAGCTTCAACAAGCAACAGCTACTGTTGTGATTTAATTATTTGTATTGTGTTTGAATTTTTTCCTGCCTCATGGTTTCTTTTTCTATCTGTTTAGGAGGTCTTCCTTCACTGCTTTAGTGGTATCTGGCACTGTCCTTTGGGGTGTACTTCCAAGAGGCAGGATGCAAGCTTGGCACTGATTTTTTTTACTGCCTTTCTGGGGACATGTGACCTTTCCTTAAATCTGGATGATTTTAGGATATCTTGTGAGGTGAGTGAGAAGCTGGTATCTTTAAGTGGTGCAAATGGATCTAAGGATTGCTTCTCCTGGGTGTGCTCTTTCTGGAGAGCTTAAAGACTCTCTGCTAAAGGGTTTCACTTTATGAGCAAGAGTTGGCTGCTGATAGTTATCACTGCATTTTAACTATTTTAATTCCTGTGCTCTACCTGCCTGATTTGTAACTCTGGCTTGCAGGTATTTTTAATCTAATGATTGGTATTTAGGCAGCTTTTTTGCAAGCAAAGAAGCTTTTTGTATTTTTGTACAGGTAATCTTGACTTACAACAGTTCATTTAGTGACCATTCAAAGTTACAATGGCACTGAAAAAGTGACTTATGACCATTTTTCAACTTATGACCATTGCAGCATCCCCACTGTCATGAGGCCGGAGGAGGAGAAGCCCTTGACATGAGTGATGTCGAGTTGGCCATGCCTACCCAGTCACACATGACCACCAAGACACACCTCACCAACTGACCCATGCCCATGGAACCAGTTGTTTAAAAAATTGAATCCCACCCCGGACGGCCTCTGGTTGACTCCATCTTCCATCCTTCTGAGG
>CM019148.1:69081871-69100739 GCA_009733165.1 Naja naja
TGACTCAGCTTACTCCCATCCCATTGGAAATGCATTTCATATCCACTCTTCTAGGTTCAATTCAAAACTTCTCCAACACATCCTGGTAGCTGCCCTGTCTGCAACTGTGTCTGCCCTTAAGGTAGGCCAAATCAGAAAACCTTGGTTCTCTATAGCAGGGATGCCTAACCGCCAGACCACACACCACTACTGGGCCATGAGCCATTTGAAACCAGACCATGGAAGGGGCGGGCAGGCAAGTGTGTGCATGCACATTCCATTTGTGTGAGTGGCAGGCATGTGTGCCCTCTGTTCACGCAAATGGAACTGTGAGAATGCACGCGACTTGCCAGCCACTAGTGTAGAACCATCCCCTTTCACACCATCCCTTGCTGATCCACAAAGCCAGAACAGTTGGGGAATTCTGCTCCTTTATTGTTTTAACTACTGTAGCATTGGAGCTACCAATGATACCGAAAGAGGAAAAAAGAAAGTTTTGTGTTAATATCAAAGAAGATAATATAGAAAGAGGGGTTAGTAGCAGAGGTGGTATTCTGATCAGTTCTGGAGAACTGGTAGCCAAAATTTTGAATAGTTCAGAGAACCAGCAAATACCATCTCTGACTGGCCCTGCCTCCATCTATTTTCTGCTGATTGGCTTCTTTTGTTGCCCTGCACAGGAGAATGGAGCTGGAAAGCAGGTTAGTGGGGTGGGGAGGGAATGGAGATTTTCAGTATCCTTCCCCTGTCATGCCCACCAAGCCATGCCCACCAAGCCATGCCCACCAAGCCACGCCCACAGAACCATTTGTAAATAATTTTGAATCCCACCACTGGTTAGTAGGCTGAAGACATCCATGCATACAAACTTTTTGTTTTGGAAAACAAAAGAAATACATGGGGATTAGTGAGGAGGCAACAATCCCTGAAAGGAAAAGACAGTAGTATTAGACCACTGCACACAGGATTCAAGGCTTGTCTTTTCTACCTGGACGGGAAGGGCAAGAAGCAATGGAATTACCAATCAGGTCTAGTTTTAGCTAGAGCCTTGAGTTACCACAAGCCTAGTTCCTTCCTATCCACTCAACATACACTGAGATTTTCAAGTTTGGCTTAAGAAGTAGCCCGAGCAGCATGGAAAGCAAGCAGCTTAAACTGCAGGACAATTTTGCCCCGAGTCCAAAATGGAGACAATGATACTAGCACCACAGAGTACCATCTGAACTTGCAATGCCCATGCCAAATGTGGATCCCTAGTCACAAAAATGGAAAATACTACATATCCCAAAATGATCAAACAGCTAGCTAATAAATGAAGAGTCTATCAAGTGACTCTGGACAATTTACAATATATACCGTATGGAGACATACATACATCCATATTATGTGGTGTAATTCCGGGTTGTGTCAGATCCGGAATTACAACAGACTTTGCCAATTTGATGCTTTCCTAAATAAAAGAAATTGTTTTGGAAGACGGACTTTGCTCTTTTCTTTTTAAATGGATTTCATCACTTGGAAACCTGACATTTACATACATACATACATACATACATACATACATACATACATACATACACACACTGTTATGTATGTATGTATGTATGTATGTATGTATCTGCAAAATATACCAAATATATATACACACTGAGATATGTATGTATGTATGTATGTATGTATGTATGTATGTATGTATGTAACAGTACAACAGAGTTGGAAGGGATTTGGAGGCCTACTAGTCCACCTTCCTGCTGAAGCAGGAGATCCCATACCTTTCTGTACAAATACCTGTCCAAAACCTCCAGTAATGTAGCATTCACAACTTCTGAAGTCAAGGCATTCCACTGATTAATTGTTCTTACTATCAAGAAATGTCTCCTTAGTTCGAGACTGGATCTCTTTTGATAAGTTTCCAACCATTATTTCTTGTCTGGCCCTCAGGTGCTTTGGAGAATAGGTCAACCTCTCCTCACAGTAGCAGCCCCTCAAACATTGGAAGACTGCTATCAAGTCCTTCTCTTTGTTAGACTAGATAAATCCAGTTCCTGCAACCGTTCATTGTATGCTTCATCTTCCAGTTTCTAATCATCTTCTCTGCCCCTTTTCTAGAACCTCAGCTTCTTTTTTTGCATCTTGGTGACCAAAACCAGATGTAGTTTTCCAAACATGGTCTTATACCAAGGCATTATAAAGTGGTACCAACACTTCACATGATGAAAATAATTTTAACTTAAAGACCTCTTGGTTTTCATGTGACAGCTCATAGCCCACTGAGCATCCTTCATTCCCAAATCTTTTTTATGGCTGCTGGAGCACCTAGAATATTTTATTAATTGTTGGCAGTCCCCCCCACCCCCTGCATACACATCCAATAAGAAACAAAGGGTAGATTGTGTCCACAAAAAAAATCAGATTATGCAACAAAATGTTTGGTCCTGCCCCTTCCGATGTACATCATTGTGTCATCATTGCATTCACAGAGGTTGCTTTTTAAAAAAACAGAAACAAACATCACTGGTCACAATTATTGTTGCTTCCTGCCTCTCCTGTTACAATTAGGATTCGGTGAAGAAAAAGGAAATTGCATGATTTTTAGGTTTTAAATCTGCACTACCATTTTTTTTTCCTTTCTGAATGTACACTTGAGCAGAAATTAATCATTTCAAACTTGAACTTGATTGCAAACTTCAATTATTTTCCCCACTGGAGCTGACTTGTTTAGTCTGAAAGAACCCTAATAAAATTATGATAACTAATTTGCTATGAAAAATTACCAGATCCAGTGGGAAAAGTAAGGAACCCTTAAAATGTAAACATGTTTTCAAGTGTGTCTTTTCCACTTTGTCATCCTGGAACCTATCGTCCTGTTTCTTTATCTTATCGTCATTCACTGTTATTTGTATTTTTCCACTATTAATATTCATTGTGTGCTCTTTAGCTACTCTTCTAAATCAAACTGGCAGCAAACATTTTCTGTTACACATTCTAAATATATAATCAGGGTCACTGTTCTAACACTCTTTCTGTGTGAAGCTACACACACTAAATCAGTCTGAAAACACTGCCTGTCCTTTCCTTTTCTTAGCAGAGAAAGAAGGGCATAATATCTAGAAAGGAAATTGCAAGGTACCTCTGTCTTTTGTGAAGTGCATACCTTAATTAGCACCCTGTTGGAGTTCCAAGGGCTGGGGAGAAATAATGCAATAGCACATTACCAACAAGTCTGAACATTCAAAACTTCTTAGACCAGTGAATTTCTTATTCAAACCATGGAGTCTTTGCAGTCATTGTTTTTTGAATTTTTGTAATATGTCAACGTGCTAAAATTTCACACACAATTGCAGGAGCTCCAAGAGCTTCATCCAAGAACTTGGGGACTTCATTGGTTCTATCAAATAGGCTTCCATTCCAACTAGCATGTCCTGTGCTGTCAAAAGCCAAGATGCATTTTTGTCCAGCAGGAACAGGGTGAGCACAAGCATTTTAAGTGCACATCTATTATTTCACAGCCAAAGACCAACAGAAAGAGGAATGTTTTGTTCTCCTTTCTTTCCATTGGTGCCTTCAATATATTCCAGACATCTTCTCTCCCTTCTGATTTTCAAACTCATCTCCTGCAATTTCTTGTCACATCTTAACTTCAGTTTCCATTCCATTTGCTTTTTTCACCCTTTTCCCTTCTCTAGAAGAGTCACATTGTTTGAATTGGGCAGCCTTATAAATCCAGTAAATAAATATATGTGCCATACTATACAGAACCAGAAGGGGTAAATTTCCAGCTGTAATGGTTATGAGTTGAATGCAGAGCCTTAAGTCTCTCTCATGTTATGCTTTTATTTTATTGGACGGAAATATGCTTCGACTCAACCCGGCCAAGACTGAGTGGCTGTACATACCGCATCATGTCCAGTTTGGAATGTCCATCGCTGGACCATAGGGGAGTGGTACTGCCCCTGTGGATAGGGCTAGGAACCTGGGGGTCCTCCTGATGCACGGCCGTTGGGAGGAGCAGGTGGGAGCCGCCACCAGGGGGCTTTGCCCAGGTCCGGCTGGTTCGCCAGCTTCGCTTCTGACCGCGATGCCCCACGGTCACTCATGCCCTTGTTACTGCGACTGACTACTGCAACGCTCTCTATCTAGGACTGCCCTTGCACACCATCCGAGATTGCAGCTGGTGCAAAATGCGGCAGCGGTGGTGATGGGAGTTCCCCGGTTCTCCCATGTTGCCCCCTCTGGTGGGCCTGCATTGGCTGCGTTGAGCCCGAGTGAGGTTCAAGGTTCTAACTTTAACATACAAAGTCCTTCATGACATGGGTCCCTATTATTTAAGGGCGACTGTTGCCGACATCGAACACTAACCGCCTGTGCATCTCACAGACAGGGGCTCCTTGGGTCCGCCAGCCGGACAGTGCCGGCTGGCGGTCCCTCCGACGACGGCCTACTCTGTTGTGGCCCTGGACCTCTGGAATCAACTTCCCTGAGCTCCGCCTGGCCCCTGACCTCCGCGACTTTCCGCGACCTGAAGACCTGGTTGTTTAATCAATCGGGCTGTGACCCTGGGGTGGGTGGTTTTTTAGAGTTTTAATGCTGCGATTTTAGTGTTAATTCGGCTTGATTGTTTAATTTGGTTTTATCTAACTTATTGTTGTGTGATTTTTATTTTGTAAGCACTTCAGTCCTTTCGGAGAGGGAGGCATATAAGCCTCCTCTTTGGGACTCCTCCTCCCTTGCAGTGAGAGAGCAATGGGAGGATGAATTCTGCAGTGAGAGTGCAGTGGGTTATCAGGACTTCTGTCCCAAGTCACTGTGGTGGCAGAACAGTGACTGGTCCATTCTACCTGGATCATCGACAGTGGTGAGAGAACTGCCGATTGTGGACTTTTTTCCTGACTTTAACATCGCCTGTCCCTTAATTATATTTCCATCTCCTTTGTTTCATCTTCCAACTACCTCTTGTATTGTTTTGCGAGATATATTTACTATGCTTGCCTATTCCTCATCGGAGTTATGGGCCCTCCAGGCGTTCCCCTGTCTGGGATGTGGCCTCTCACGCTGTCAAGAGCTTACCTTAATGACGGATCCTGGGATCCCGAGAGGTGGCATGCCAAGAAGAAGGGGCTAAATTCTAAATTTGATAGGAAGGGGAAACTTTTAAAATTTTAATTGATTGTCTTAAGGGGTTAGGGAAGGGGATAAATGGGTCTTTGTCCAACCCGTTCGTGGTGGGGGGGGCGGGGGCCGGGACTCAGGGCCTGAGGTGGGGCCGATTCCCAGGGTGGTTGGTGTTGGCAGGAAACGGAGAGGCATAGGGCCGATCATGTGTTGGGAGCACGCACGCCATCTTTGTGCGGTTGCTCGCCTCGACCCTATGGCCTCCTCCCAGGGGACATGGGAACTGGGACCCCTGGGCTTAGGCTGGTGTATTTTAATGCCAGGTCCGTGGCTAATAAGTCCACCCTCCTCCGTGAGGTAATTGAGGAGGAGGCTGCGGACCTGGCCTGCATCACCGAGACCTGGTTGGGCCCAGAGGGGTGTCCCTCTGGTAGATTTGTGCCCTCCAGGTTTTGGGTTTTGCACCGGCCCGGGCCCAGGGAAGGGGTGGTGGGGTGGCGTGGTTATTGGGAGACCTTGTTTCCAAGGGAGGTCACTGTTCCAGAGATAGGTGGGAGTGAGACACTCCTCCTGAGGTGGGGCCCAATGGTCGGGTGGGCTTGCTGCTGCATACCTTTCACCCAGCTGTGTGACAGCGGCCCTACCTGGGCTTCTCGATGTTCTCTCGGGGTGGCGGTGGAGTTCCGGGGCTTATAGTCCTGGGGGACTTCAATCTGCCCTCCCTGGGAATGCCGGGTTTAGCCCAGGAATTCATGGCTTCTATGGAGGCCATGGGCCTGACCCAATTAATTCAGGGCCCGACCCATGAGGGGGAACACTCTTGACCTAATTTTTGTCTCTGAACAGTGGCGTAGTGACAGAGGGCAGGCCATTTTTACGGCTGTGCCCGTTCCATGGTCTGATCACTATCTCCTACGGCTGGTCTTCCAACAGGCTGCCCCCACTGCTGGGATGAGGAGCGCTTAGATGGTTCGCCCCAGGCCTTATGGACCCGGGCGGTTCTCGGCGGAGCTGGGGTTTCTTCCCTCTTCTCTTGCCCACAGCTCTGTTGAGGACCTGGCGGCTGCTTGGCAGCAGGCGCGTCAGAGGCTCTCGACAGGGTTGTCCCCATGCGACCCCTCACACGTCGTGGATCCCGGATGGCTCCTTGGTACTCGGAGGAGCTCCGGGAGATGAAACGCCGTCGGAGGGGCTTAGAGAGCAGGTGGAGGTCCACCCGTTCCCAGTCGATCGAGCCCAGCTAAGAGCCTATATTAGGACTTACCTGGTAGCTGTGAGGGCGCAGAAGGTCTTATCTCTCCGCCCTCATAGCGTCCGCGAATCCGCCCAGCCGCCCTGTTTGGGTAACCCGTTCTCTCCTTGTAGGGGAGGGGCGGACCCACTCTGAGGCAGGGCTGAGGAGTTTGGTCAACATCTGTCGGATAAGATTGCTCGGATTGAGGCGGGTTGCCCTCTGATTTGCAGTGGTCTGAGGAGCGGGATGTAGGCAGTCTGGCCAGTGCGATCTGGGATGAGTTCGATTCTGTTTCCGAGGATGAAGTGGGCGGGATTATGCGGCGTCTGAGTTCCACCACATGTTTGTTGGACCCGTGCCCTTCCTGGCTGGCTTATGCCGCCAGGGAGGTCACCTGCTGGCTCGGGCAGTTGTCAGCGCTTCATTAAGGGAGGCGTCTTTCCCACTGCCTTGAAGGAGGCGGTGGTGAGACCCCTTCTGAAGAAGCCTGCCCTGGACCCTACCGTGTTAGACAACTTTCGTCCAGTCTCCAACCTTCGTTTTTGCGAAGGTTGTTGAGAATGTGGTGGCTCAGCAGTTTCGCTTTTCCTGGATGAAGCTGACTACCTGGATCCGTATCAATCGGGCTTCGCCTGGTTTCAGCAGCGGAGGCGGCATTGGTCGCACTGATGGATGATCTCTGGAGGGCTCGGGACAGGGGTTTTTCCTCTGTCCTGGTCCTATTAGACCTCTCAGCGGCTTTCGATACCATCGACCATGGTATCCTCCTCTGCGCCTGGGGTTGGGTATAGGGGGCACTGTGCTTGGTGGTTCACCTCCTACCTCTCGGGCGATCGCAGTCGTGTTGGGGGGCAGAGGTCTACCTCGAGGGTGCTCTCTTGTGGGGTCCCTCAGGGGTGGTCCTCTCCCCCTGCTATTTAACATCTACATGAAACAGCTGGGTGAGATCATCCGTGGTTTTGGGGTGAGTTTCCATCATGCGCTGATGATACTCAGCTGTACATTTCCACCCGAACCAGATCGGTGATGCCCTCTCCCTGATGACCCAGTGTCTGGATGCGTGCGGATTTGGATGAGCGGAAACATGCTTCGTCTCAACCCGGCCAAGACTGAGTGGCTGTGCATACCGGCATCTCGGTCCAGTTTGGAGTGTCCATCTTTGGCCATAGGGGAGTGGTATTACCCCTGTGGATAGGGGCGGAATCTGGGGGTCCTCCTGGATGCTCGGCTCGGTTGGAGGAGCAGGTGGGGGCCGTCGCCAGGGGCCTTTGCCCAGCTTCGTCTGGTTAGCCAGCTCGCCCTTTTCTGGACCGAGATGCCCTGCGCGCGGTTACTCATGCCCTTGTTACCTCCAGACTTCGACTACTGCAGCGCTCTCTATTTAGGACTGCCCTTGCATACCATCCGAGATTGCAGCTGGTGCAGAATCTGCGGCGGCGGGTGGTGATGGGAGTTTCCGTTCTCCCATGTTACCCCCTCCTGCGCTGCCTTCATTGGCTACGGTTGAGCTCAAGGTTTTAGTGTTAACATTCAAAGTCCTTCATGACATGGGTCCCCAATATTTAAGGGCGGCTCCTGCCGACATCAAATGCCAACCGCCCTGTCGAGCACATAGGGACTCCTTGGGGTCCCATCGGCTGGCCAATGCCGGCTGGCGGTCCCCGACGAGCCTATTCTATAGCGGCCCCAGACCTCTGGAACCAACTTCCCTGGAGCTCCGTCTGGCCCCTGACCTCCGCACCTTCCGCCATGACTTGAAGACCTGGTTGTTTAACCAATCCGGGTTGTGATTTTCTGGGGCGGGATGGTTTTATGGGATAGTTTTAAGGGATTTTATGGGTGTACTGTAATTGTAATGGGGCTTATTTTAGTTTAATTTGCTTTTAAATTATTTATTGTTGCTGTTGTTTTATTTGTAAGCAGCCCAGTCTTGGAGATGGGGCGCATATAAGTCCCATTAATAAATAAATAAATAAATAATAAATAAATAAATAAATAAATTTTCCCTTACCTTAAACTTCATTGTTAAAATTATCTTTCTCTATCTAAATTATTGGTTTGTGGTATTTTTCGTTTTATAATGATCTTATTGATGATCTAAAATCAAGGAAACAGAGAAAACAAGGATCTGCCTCTAAACAGGAATATTTGCTGGTGTGGCAGCCTCTTTTCCTGTTTAAAAAGATTAAAGCAAAAAAAGGAATAGAGAAAAGTCAAACTTAATTGTTTAACACAAAAGCTCTTTCTCATAATATACAAGTGTTTAGAATGACAAGATAAAAACCTTGCGTGTATTATATCCATTAAAAATTTCTGGATTTTAAAGGATTAAAGTCACGCACAAGCCATGCCCACCCCAGCTCTTGAAGGGCAAGCGTCGTGATATATCATGTGATGGCAACAGGGCACGAGTTTGACACCCATACCTTAGACTAAAAAATGGGATATTTTAGAACTTTAGCCAGTTTAGTTTAACTGTTGATCACATGATTCTTCAGCTTGAATAATAATAATAAGCTGCAGAGCAGTGTTTAAATAATGATTTGCAAGTTGAAGTGACTTGACTACAGGATATCTATCACCAAAATAGTTTTAAAATTATAATGCTTAACTAAATTAGCCTATAGAAGCTCTTATGGGAAACATATAGTATGTGAATATTTTTTTTCACTGCAACCAGCATACAAGCTTGATACAGAAGTTGCTCATTCTTTGAGTTTCTATCTTTCCTAGTCCAAAAAGCACATGTTTCTTTGAGATTCCTGAAGTGCACATTAATTACAGGATCATTTTCTGCATTTATCATAGCTAACAAAATGTATCAAAAGTGGTTTTTATTTGAAAAAGCAACTGGACTGATTTTGAGGAAAACCAAAGCATTTTATTTTTCTTCAAAATCAGTCCAAATGATTGAAAAATAAAAATCACTTTTGATACAGCTATGGCCTGGATAACTGAGAATCTTCATAGACAATAGCTGACAAGAATTTTGGAAAGGGAAACAAAGAGTATTGTGCTTTTTCCTCAATTGGTTCAAAATCATTATGTCAGTTTACAACATGTATTAAACTATTTGAAAGAGAGATAACCCAATAAGCATAATTCAAATCAATGGTTGCAGAGACAAGGAGATTTTGAGTTGATGTCTTGCAAGGTTATGAAATCTCAGACCATTAAAAACATAACACAGGTATTTTCATAGAATCATAAAAACACAGACTGCAAACGTTTGAACTCACTTTGAAAATCATTGCTTATTAATCATTTAGATAGTGAGATGGGTGGCGAATAAATTTGATTAATAAAATAAAAATAAATAATAATCTAGTCCAAACCTATACCTAGTAAAAGGATATCTTGCACAGCCTACCCAATAGATAGTCATCCAGTTTTAGTTTAAACACCTCTAGTAAAGGAAGCTGTTTCCCATTAGTTCTTAATTATTGGACAATTTTTATCATTAGGACTTGTTTTTCTCCAGTTCAACTTTTCTGGTATCCAATTAAAATAATTCTACCCTGTTTTTCTATGACAGCTTTTTAGATATTTCATAATTAATTGATTTTATTTTTACTTCTCTTGTTAAATACCAATAGATTTCCATAATCTAGATCAAAATAAGGAAATCTGTGATCTTTCAAGTATTGGATTTCCATCAAACCTAGTTAATGCATCGCTTTTTTCACAAAAAATAAAGCTTCAAGCTATAGATGAATGTAATTGTAATAGTCATTGTTCCCATTCCAAAGCTCCTTAACAAAAATAAAAACTGGTTTCCTGAACATTCATATTACAAAAACAATTTCTCTCAGCAAAACAAGATTAGAGAAAAGTGAACTCTCCTAGAAAGCCTTGAAAAAAATAGTAGGATATGGCATGTTCTGTATCCCTGTTTCCAAAATGTTGAGTCATGGAATTTCTCCAGGATTCATCTTAAGGTTCCTATTAACAAAACAAGAGTTTTACTGGCTCAATACCCTCAAGTCACGATTGATGGAGATAACTGTAGAAAACTGCACACCTTTTTTCTTCCTTCCAATGTACAAGGAATAGCTCAAGGATTCTCTTTCTTTTCTTCTTCAGGGGAAGATTAAAGATATAATCTTTCCAAATTCAGAACTGGGAGAGGGGGATCTGAATACGATAAGCTTATATTTTAAACGGCTTTCTGCTCAAGTTGGCATAGAGTTTTTAGCCCGAGGACTAAATTACTTATACTTAACAATCCCAATAGAAAATCCACTCCAATCAGATAAGGAAAAGTAAATAAAGTTTCAGGCTCTCTCCTGGTTCCAATTTGCTACAAGAACAGCTAATTTGCATTAAATTAGGTGACATTCTATGCACAATCACTCTTAATTATATCATTACTAAGAGGAAAGTATAACAACAACCATGAAAAATATATTAAACTAGGCTCGTAAGTAGCTACTTGCCTTGTCAACAGTGGTGAAAATGAATTGCTGTCATACTGCAATACAAGCTAATTTGTGCCATGAGTCAACTGCAAGATGACTTGTGACTTCAAGCAACTGTGGTTTTACATAAGAGAAAATAAACTTTCTAAAGTATAAACGAAAAGGATAGGCCTAAGGGAAATTTTCAAATGGACCATGCTGGGCAGAACATGTTTAACAACTTTTACCTCAGCTAGAATGAGAAAAGGCAGGCCTATGCACTTACCTGCAGAAATGAACAAGAGAGACATTGAGACAAACCTGTTAGTCCCCCAGATAGATAAGGAGGGTAGAATTGTGGACTCTTGAAAATGTGAAGGCAATCTGAGGTATCCAACATGGAGCAATGTTAATAGCTGACCAATGGAGCATGAGACTAAGTTCTCCCAGAGCTTCATCTAGAGGTCTGCAGGAAAACTAGATTTACTGGAAGCACAAGATACTAACCCAGCTCTCCAATAGAAACTAAAATGAGATGAGAGTTGCTTCCTTCCTATTCCCCATCTTGATTTAAATAATGGACACATCTTGCTTCATTATCCAAATAATCCAAAAACAGTATCACTGCTGTTCTATTGGTGATGGTGAGAGCCGCTCATAAGCAAAGGCAACAGTATTTCTGTTAACACTTGCCATTTTATGATTTTCTGTGTGACATTTTTTAGAATTCTTTCCATTACTCTAGTAGGAGTTATCTCTCTCTTCTTTCCTGAATTACGCATGAAGCTAAGGACAATTGTTTGCTCAGCTTGAATATTTATCATTAGGTACTGCATATAGACATTCTCCCATGTAGAAATCTAATAGTGTGCTTGTTTCCAAAAACTCCAACTATTCCGGTTTACTAGGAAAAGAGGTATATTTTGATATCAGTTTCTAGAACACTGACTATGTCATTTTGGCAGATAAAATTTTAAGCTGTTTATATGAAGAGTTATTATTCTTTGGTTCAAACTCTAAACAAGAATCTTCAAAAATTACATTTACTAGGTTGCAAATGCATCTATCCTGATTTTAGTATATAGTTGGAAAACTAAGGCCAAAAGTCAAAATCATTGTTAAAGGGTTGTAGATAGATGGAGTAAGATCCATTCTCTGTATATATATTTCCAAATTGTCCTAATTGTTTCAGATCAAATATATTTTTAAAACATTACAAAATGTAGTTTTCTAAAAGCAAACAGGGATAGATGTCCAGGTATTCAACTTTTTGTCTAAATTTTAATCCTATCAGAATTGCAAAAATCCAGATGACTATTAAGACTACTTTGCATTTATTTCCTAAGTTATACAAGAAAATTAAATGGAGAACAAAGTGGAAAAGCAAAGTGCACGTCATCCACAATTTTGCTGATTCCACTGTTGCAGTCATTTTGTAACTTTTTTAGAATTGTTAACAAAGAGGGCACTGTCAGCTAGCCAGTCATCACAAAGGGAACTGAAATATTAGCTAAGATTGTTGCTGTCTTGCAATCTACAGATGCACTTCTTAATCTTGGCAACTTTAAGATTTGAGTTTAGTATGCTGCCAAGGAATTCTGGGAGCTGCCTTCACATAGCTTACAGTTGCTGAGGCTGAATATACTGATTTAAAGCATCCTTAGGTTTCAAATCACCTAACAGTGAAACACCAAGTAGTTCTATATGCCAGTCTTGCCCCCACACATCATGCTAACATCCCTTAACATACTCTGCAAGCATTTCAGAGTTGGGCTACTCCTGAAGCTGTGCCTTGCTATCCGAGAATGGCAGGCGTGTCCAACCATTTTCCCTACCTGTGCTGGAGGGCTATGCAACCAAGCAGGAAGGTCTCAGAGGGAGCATCAACTGAGATCCCTCTTACTTAAAAGTATACTCTTTTCATAGACTGCTATGGAGATTAATCACAAGAGCAAGATAATTACAGTAAAGCAGCTTCTGCCACAAGGCTGGAGAGAGATCTCAAGGACCTGCCCTGGAACAATTGTTAGCACGGCACCCTCAAACTGCTTTTGGGGGTGTGTGTGAATGAATCCTTATGTAGGATTTTCCTACTTTCCTAGGGCTACCAAATGTCCAGCAAAGGGAAACGTGTCTTTTTTACCTTGTGCCCAGTAGGCATAGCATTAAAATCAAGTATTGCCTGGCTTCTGGAGTATTTTTAGGGGTATTACTGTTTTCCAACAATAGCTATTCAAACTTTGTGACCTTGTAAATTGTTTTCTTTCCCTCATCCATTGATAGAGACTCAACCATCTAGATTTGGTTATTTCCTGATTCTAGCAATCAGGTCTGATTCAACCATTTCAAATCTATGATCATTAAAGTCGGTAGATCACAATTAATCACGTTTCTGTGGTAAAATTTGAAAACCGCACTGATTGCATAGTATTACTTACACTTTCTTGAAAATATTGCACAGATTTGTCGGGAAAATATTGCAGTTGAAAAAAAATCAATCTTCCAAAGCTGAAGATAGTAATTTCACATACAGGTAGGCCTAAGTACATTTTTTTTTGCAGTTTTTGCAGCCCAAGAAATTTCTCCTGTCTAAATATTTATTAACTGTGGCTTTTCCTATCCTCCTCAAAATTGTGTCTGAGAAAACACAATTAGAGGTGTTAAGAATTAAAATCGTTGAGGCTTATCAAAGAGCAGCATCTCGGTGTTTAAACTTAAGAGCTCGTATTTACAAAATACGAAATCAACAGAAAGAGAAATCCAGGCCATCCTTCCTTCCAATAGAGCTGGGTTCCCCAAACTTGGCAACTTGTGGACTTCAACTGGGAGTTGAAGTCCACCAGTTTTAAAGTTGCCAAGTTTGGAGACCTCTGCAATATGGGAAACAGAGGGATTCCTTAACATGTAGAAACTCGGGGCTTCATAACCCATCGTTAGAGCAAACGCTTTTCAAGGATGAGATCCTGGTCTGTCGTATCGGAAAAAGCTAAGCTTAAAACGTAGTATACAAAGGCATTTTAAACCCCAAGGAAAGCTTCCCGCCGGGTGTCTACGGAGATTCTCAGTCATTCTGGTCATGACTGCAAAGGTGCTTTTTCCAAGGGGAAACTGGACTTTCTTTGGTTTTGCTTGAAGACGTTTCGCTTCTCATCCAAGAAGCTGAAGAAGAGCTGAAGACATTTTTGGGGTGAGAAGCGAAACGTCCTCAATGAAAAACAAGAAAATCCAATTGCTTCTTGGGGGGGGAGGGCGCCGGGTGACAGCGAAGCACCGGCAACGCTTTTCCAACCCGGGAGGGTTCCGGGTGGCGGAGTCGGATACCGTCTTGGTCCAATGAGGGGGGAGGACTCTGAAAACGGAAGAGGAAGCGCCTCCGCAATTTTAAAGATGGCGGCTCCCGTGGGGCTTCTTTCTCGGTTTACAGTGCTTCTGCCTCGCTTCTTAGGGAGCGCCTGGACCCGGCCTCCCCTTCGCGGACTCCGGCAGGGTGAGTGCCGATGTTTCCTTTCCAACACGTAATGCTTCAAAACCAACGTCCCGGGATTCCGGCGCTGGCCGAGGACGGAGTCGTTGAGCATCCGGGCGCCTTCCTCCAAGGCGATGATGTCTGGCAGCCGCTGAAATAGAAGTGCAGTTTCTGTGCAGTTTTACGGTCTTAAGAGTCCGGGGATGAATGGATGGATGAGTGGGTGGATGGATGGATGGGTCGATGCACGTACTCGTAATCCCTGGGATGCCCGGCTAATGCAAGGTAGAAAGGCAAGACCATCCTACCAAGTACACAAATCTGTAAAATCCCTATGCCTGTACAGCTATGGGGTATCTTCACCATCTCTTTTCTTTCTCCTCCTTCTCTGGGGTCTTATGGTCGAAGAATTCACCCTGTCGTAGAAAATGCACTGGAAGTAGAGATGGTCCTCGACTTTTCAACAGTTCATTTAGTGACCGTTCAAAGTTACAATGACACTGAAAAAAGTGACTTATGGCCATTGTTTACACTTAACCGTTGAGGCATCCCTGTGGTCACCTGATCAAAATTCAGATGCTTGGCAGTTGACTCATATTTATGACAATTGCAGTGTCCCAGGATCATGTCATCGCCTCTGACAAGCAGAGTCAATGGGGAAACCGATTCACTTAACAACCATGTTATTTAATTAATAACTGTGACAAGAAAAGTTGTAAAATGAGGCAAAACTCAATTAACAAGCATTTCACTTAACAACAGAAATTTTGGGCTCAATTGTGGTGTAAATCGAGGAGTACCTGTATTGAAAAGTTCAAGTGTGAACATAGATTATATAGATTATATCATATATTTATATTAAATATAAACATAGGTTATCTGAGGGACCGTCTCTTGCTGGACACATTTACCCGACCCATCAGAGCTGGGAGGCAGGGAATGCTGCGAGTCCCATCCCTGAGGGAGATACACCTGGTGGACCCAGAAGAAGGGCCTTCTCCGTGGTGGCTCTCTCTGGAACATCGTTCCCCTAGAGATTAGAGTGGCCCCCTCTCTAATACTCTTACGGAAGGTACTGGAGACCTGGTTCTGCCAGCGGACCTGGGGAACTCAGAGCGGGATGGAGCCCATCAAATGGTTCCTGTGATCTGTCATCGGGGGGGGGATTGAGGGGTGGTTTTTCATTTATTTTTCCCCATATTTTGTTCTATTGTGCTTTATTAATTTATTTGATTCTTTTTGTTAGTTTTATTGTTCATTTTTAAATATGGTTTTACATTCTGTAAGCCACCTCGAGTTGCCATGGGTGAATATAAATTCAATAAATAAATATAAATTCAATAAATAAATAGATGCAAATAATAGAGACAGTGCATTGGATTGGACCTCATGGATGATTGTAGGAGGGGAAATCCAGCACATCTAAGCTGGGGAAAGCTGCCATAGTAAGAATGTGGAATTAGTAGTCTTAAAATAGCATCAAATGTCTAGATAGGTGTTAATTGAAATGTGGTACTAGGATTCATTGGGTTCATTGAAAGGATCCAAGAGCCTTTCAGGGGTCCAAGAAATCAAAATAATAATAATAATAATTATTATTATTATTATTATTATTATTATTCATATTTATATGCCGCCCTTCTCCAGAGACTCAGGCTGCTTACACAATTTTGAGCGCAACCCAATCGCTCAGCCTTCATTCCATTGTATATGACTGCTTATTATTAAGCGGCATTTTTACAAAGTCAGCTTATTGCCCCCAACAATCTTGGGTCCTCAATTTACCTACCCCGAGAGGTTGGAAGGCTGGGTCAACCTTGATCCTGGTGGGATTCGAACCTGCACTAATTGCAGGCAGCTGGAATTAAGTGCTAGGCATTTAACAGCCTGCACCATCAAGGCTCTTATTTGCCAGATAACGTTGAAAAATAATACAATATTAAAACCCCATGTCTAGACATTCAGTTAAAATTCTGATAGATCTTCAGGTTTTCCAATTTTTTTGTTAAGTGTTTTCTTAAGGGAGGGGAGGTTGTTTAATAGTAGACCAGGCTGAAAAAAAAATTATTCAAAACCAGAAAACTGCTACCATTGAGAAACATGCTGGGGTAAATATGCTTATAGTTTGACTCAGCATAAGGATGCACTCTTCTTATTTTCTTGTCCCACATATTTTCCATTGATTGAATATGTTTCATTTCTTTCTATGAAGCATTTTAGGGAGAAATATTAGTGTTCTTTTAGTGTTTTTTCTTCACAATATTATCATGTTGCACAGTACAACTTTAGTTTTTCTGCGTAAGAGTGCAATAGGTCTGTAATATGTGCAGAAATCCTGATATCATTGACTGCTGTAGAGCAGGGATGAACAATTAATTTTTCCAAGGGGCCACATGAGAAATTGAGGCAATTGTGGGGAGCCACTGATGCTGCCTTATTCCCCACTGATGCCCTGCCACCACCTCCCCACCATCAATGCCCCCCTCCAATGCCAATAACACCAACAATGTTGGCTGGACAGGGACAGCCAAAGGGCTCAATGTGGCTTGCAAGCCACAAAATGCCCAGTCTGCTCTAAAGGCTGGGGTTTTTAAGCTGTATCTCTCGTGTGAGTGCATTGATGGATTTTGTTTATTTTGCATCATAGCTGATGGGATTTGATACATTTTCAAATTCTATCTTTTCCATGGCAGCTTCTCCCGTATCACATTTGGTCCATTTCACTTTGATTTCAAAGAGTTCCCCTGCTAACAGTAAGTGTCTTAGGCCCATTTACACAGTCTGTTTTCAACATTCCTTTGGATTGGCAAGAACGGAATAAGAAAGAAAGAAACCAAGATCACACAACACTATTTTCTGTGCTTCTCCATATCTTTATACTTAACTGAGTTATCTTTGCTTCTGTCATGTCCAAATGTTTCATATATTCTCTTTGGCTCTTTCTCCCATTTTTATTGTTTAGTTTTGATTGAGGATCACATCATCTAATTAGCAATAATTATCTGGGTCCAGCTTCTTCTCAACCCATTTAATCCTCCTTTGTTTTACCATTGAATTCTCATTCATGCTCTTTGTGTGATCAAAACTGTCTTAATGGACTTATTGCAGTATCCATTCATTTTCTACCCAATCTGTTCTTTATCATACCATCTCTTAAGCATTCTGTTCTCCCTATAATCAATATGTGTGTTTCATAACATAACAGCCTCTCTCATATAACCAAGTGAGCAGGAGTTCACTCTTATATGCAGACATTTTTGTATCTTTTAACAGTGCTACATTACATCAGCATTTTCACATCTTGAAATTACTCCATCTCCACCCCCTTTAGTAAACTTTCTACTACATTTTGTTGTTCATGGACTCTAGCTGACACTACCCACAACACAAAATGTAATTGCTGATTCATAATAAAACCTACACTAGTTTGGGTAATGAAATGTCTGCAAGAAAACAATCAAATTCAGGGAGCATCAAAGCCACTCAGTCATACAGAACTAGCCTGTGGACAAAACTTACACAGAAAAGAATCTGTTAGGGGAAATGATTGACCCCATCCTAGCTGAAAACAAGGGCAAGAAGAAATAAGGAAAACACTGAATACAGGAGAAGGTTCGCTGTTCCCTTTTACTCCAGAATGAATGGCTTTAATTCTGTTCAACTGTGAAACGGACAAAGTTGGGGCAGAGAGTGAGATTTTCAAAGAAACATTCCTGAAATTGAGACAGGTATACACATTCTGGGTGTTTGAAACTATTAGGCAAGAGCAAAATAAAGCACACATAAAATGGATTATACTTAACCACCCAGCTTTTTCATGTATTGGACTTCAGGATTTGAAATTTATTCATTAACTAGAGCAAAATAAATAAGTTTCCACTTTTGTAGGTGATTAAATAACCATTTCGAATTATGTGGCTAGTGGTTGTATTTTCACCATTTGTGAATATGTGTCATAAAAGAAGATCATTTATAGTATGAAGAGTACTGAACTATTGGAGAAGTAATCTCTGAGATGTCAAAAAAGAGGATAAATTTTGCTGACCCCACACCCATAATGATAAGAAGCTTTGACAAGAAACTGTACATTGTGATGACTCTTCCATCACTTGTGTCATAGACACTTTTCAGCTTGTTTATTTCTCAGTTCCCCACAATATCAAGTTGCTCCACTTAGTAGAGGATCATGTCTACATTCCCCAAAATGGCAAGACATCTAGAAGTTTACATGCTACCTATTTTTTTCAGTCTGAAAATACTTGGTAGGCTAATTGGTTCAGGTTATTCTCACATAATTGCTGGTGATTACTGTATGTATAATGTTTCAGTAATCTGGAAAATAGACATATTTTTTCCCTTTCATATAAACTGAATTTGTTTTAATTGCCCTCTCTGAGGGTTTTGTGGCGTAATATTAGAGAAAATATTTGGACGAATGCTGAGTATTGGATTTCATATTAACTACTTCAAATATCATTTCCATTCTAATATTTATTACTAGGTCACACAGCAATTGTAAAATGCTCTTCATGATCCCAGCCTTTTTACTGGATTTAAATACATCTTACATTTTCTTTACATTTTTGTGTTTGCAGTTGTAGAAACTACTGAAGGGAACACCACAACGGTAAGCATGCTGTATTTTCTGAATTGCAAATATTAACTTTTATAAACCATCAA
>CM019148.1:69725853-69887081 GCA_009733165.1 Naja naja
TTTGGAGAAGCTTTGTTTTTAAACTGGGAGAAGATTAAAAACAACATTACCTTGAAAAGCCAATATGGATATCTACTATTGAAGCCTTTTCATATCCAGTAATATATAAAAAGAACAAACAGTTAGATATGGTGAGATATTGAATGAAGGGGGACTTAAATCTATGCAAGAGTTGGAAGAACAAGGTATAAAAATGAATTGGTTTTCATATTTGCAAGTACAATCTAGATTTGATAAGGATATTAAAGTAGAAGGTATTTATAACAAGCAGATTGGGTAGACAAAATATTGATGGGTACTGATGAAAAGGTGATTAAAAAACTTTATGGATATTTTTAGAAATTAAAATGGAAGAGGAACAAGTTAAAGAAACAATGATTGCTTGGGGGAAAAAAATTTAGATATGGGATTGATCTAGAGAAATGGGAAAAATTATGGTCCCAGAATTATAAAATGACAATGTCAACTGCTTATAAAGAAAATTTGTATAAGATGTTTTACAGGTGGCACTTACCCCGATGAGAATTGCAAGAATGTTTAAGAATAAATAGGATAAATGTTGGAAATGTCATCAGATACCTGGATCATATTACCATATGTGGTGGACTTGTTCGGATGCAAAAAGATATTGGACTAAATCCATATATGGTTGGAAAAAATGATACAACAACACATAGACTTGAAACCAGAAATATTTTTATTGGGAATTATACCAGGTATCTACAATAAAGAGTTGAAATATTTGATTGTCAATGTTTTAACAGCAGCTAGAATTGTATTTGCCAAAAATTGGAAGAATGATAAAATACCTATGCAGGAGGAAGTGATTAGGAAAATTATGGACTGTGCTGAAATGAGTAAATTGACATTTGAAATTAGAGAACAAGAAGATAAACAATTTTACAAGATATGGGATTTGTTTTATCAATGGTTGGATAAAAAGACTTGGTAATGCAATAGACTATATAATTTTGTAATAGAAATATAATAGGCTGATATAAAATATAATGTTGATATATATAACCATTGGATGAAGTATAACATAAATTTTAGATTAAAAATATATCTCGTATATATGATGAAATAAATAGTTTAATTGTACAAAAGTAATAATTGATAAATACATAATGTTTTATGGATAATATGAGAAATTTTCTTTTTGATAAATTGTGAGTGATGAATATGAAAGGATGACACAAAGGATTTGTAACCAACTGACACACTGTATGTATATATGGAAGATGGTTTTTATGTTTTGTATGTCCTGTTTGTATGTTTGTATCAAAAATAAAAAACTTTTTTATAAAAAAAGCCATATTCTGGTCTGCCTAATAAATTCAACTGTGAACTATAATTTAGAGACAAAAGGCTAACTGAGGAGAGCTGATTTTAATCTTTAATTCAGACCATAGTTTAAACACTGTGAGAGTTAAGTAAAAACAAAGTTTTAATTACAATTCTAAAAATAAAACAAATATTAATACTTTTATTATTAAATGGGTGGTATTCAAAGGCTTTGTTTTCTTTAATATGTAGAATTTGTATTTTTAAATATGAGAAAATATGATTGGAATGCTGTTCTGTAATAGTACTAGAATGTTTTAGGTAATCTCAGAAATACATTGCTTAAAATGGAGTATCATTTATATAATCTGATTTGCTGTTACCATAATCACATATTTAAAGTATCATGGAAAAGTGAGGTTCTAGTAGTAAATCAAGTCTAATCAACATACTATATAAATCTAAAATTCAATTAGAGAGTAACTGCAATCTCTCTAGATAGGAACTGAGCATATGATCTACCAGTTGAGAACTTTTAAAATTCTTTTTTGAGCCAAGATTACTACTTTAAATATTTGAACTTAAAAATTGGTACTTTGTTCTTTCAGACACCATTCATCATTATTTGTCTTGGGGAAAGTTTATATTCCAATGCTTGAATACTGTTTACTAAATTCACTTCACTATAATATTAGTTATGTAGTAAAAAGTAACTAACAAAAACAATTAAGTTATAAAGGAACAAATTGCTTTGTTCAACTTGCGGTTGATCATTTAAAGTTTGATAAATTTCTTCTCTCCAAATTTAAATTAAAAACTAAAAGTAAGATCGTTACCATAAGAGGCAATATCTTTCCATTTATGCTATAATCAAGCCTACATCTTAATGCAAGCCACCAAACTTCGTTAAATGAGAATCACAAAAACTGGAGTATTACATGGCTGTAGAACACATTCCACATGGCTGAAGTTATGTTCTGGCAACAACTTCTAAGTCAACTTCCCTAATAGGTGCCCCCCAGATATGTTTGATTACAATTCTCATCTAATATCTGAAGGGAACTACTATGGAGAATACTTGGGTCAATAGAAAATATAAAACTCACTAAAAAAATCAATGAATTCTTCTCATCAGAAAACATTATGTTGTGAATTAATATTTAAGGGAAATAGTTTAATTAATATTTAAGGGCAGACTTCCAGCAAACCCCATTCTGAACCATTCTGGCACAGCACTCTGGCAATTAAAATACAGTGTGTTGAATTGGGTGAGAAAAAAACCACTGGAGAGAATATTAGGGGAACACTGCCCCCCCCCCCATTTCAGGTTATTGAAATAGTGGATGAAGAAACAAATATATGTAACACATTGTAGGTCACTGTTTTGTAAAGCAAACAACATATAAATCAATTCCTGCCATGAAGAAAAACAGCTACCATTCCCATTACTACTTGAAAGTATTAATCTTCCTTCTCAACATTTTTTTACAGAGCCAGAAAACTGATCAGAAGAACTAGGGGGAAAAAATCCATACAAATTTGATATTGGAACTAGAAGATGAAAGATACATTTGCAAAATATATTCAACTGAATATATAAGCCTAAGATTCATTTATATGACCAAAGACAAATCATGTCCATTAGTCAGAGCTTAGTATTTGGTATACTATCTTTTAAAAATACATCAAAATAATATTCTACAAGAATTAAGTGGCATCATTGTTTTGAATCTAAATTCAGGGATATGGATTTAGAGACACAAATATTTTCTTTATCCAGAAGCACAGTCATAACACTGCTATCCTGTGTATGTTCACAAATGATTGAATGTAACCTACTCCATAATTAAGTTAGTTGGAACTACATAACAAATCCATTAATGGGATATTACTTTCGTGTTTATTAAAGTCCTATATATTTCAGCAGAATTAAAGCATATTAGATCTAAACTTATCCCCATCTCAGACACACCAACAACAGCCAAGCCTCCTAAAACCTACCCCATCCTATTGGGCCCACCACCTCTGGTGATTACAGAGAATGAGGTGCAAGGTCTATTTCACAGACAAAAGCCAGGAAAAGCACTAGGTCTAGATAAGATAACTCCTTCTTGCTTAAAAGCTTGTGCTGACCAACTGGCCCCATCTTCACCCGCATCTTCAATAAATCATTAGAGATGTGCTATGTTTATTCTTGCTTCAAATGCTCTATCATCCCAGTGCCGAAGAAACCTTCCATCAAGGAATTGAATGACTTCAGACCAGTTGCCCTAACATCTGTAGTTATGAAAACCTTTGAAAGGCTAGTGCAGGCCCACCTGAAAACCATCACAGATCTGGTGTTAGATTCCTTGCAATTTGCCTACCGAGCAAATAGATCAATGGATGATGCTGTTAATATGGCTCTGCATTACATCCTACAACATCTTGAATCTCCAAAGTCCTATGCAAGGGTCCTCTTTGTAAACTTTAGTTCAGCATTCATCATTCCAGATATTCTTCTAACCAAACTAAATCAGCTAGTTGTACCTGACCACACTTGTAAATGGATCATAAGCTTCCTAACAGACAAGAAGCAGCAGGTGAAGCTAGGTAAATCACATCAGATACCTGCATAATTAGCACAGGAGCCCCCCAGGGCTGTGTGTTCTCTCCACTTCTCTTCTCACTATATACCAATGACTGCATCTCAAAAGATCCCTTTGTTAAAATACTGAAGTTTGCAGATGATACAACAGTGATTGGTCTCATTCGAGACAACGATGAATCTGCATACATGCAGGAGGTTGAACAACTAGCCTTGTGGTGCAAACAGAACAATCTTGAACTAAATACACTCAAAACTGTAGAAATGGTGGTAGATTTTAGGAGAAACCCTCCTATACAACCATCTCTTACAATACTAGACAATACAGTATCAACAGTAGAGACCTTCAAGTTTCTAGGTTCTGTCATATCTCAAGACTTAAAATGAACACCTAACATCAAAAATGTCATCAAAAAAGCACAACAAAGAATGTTCTTTCTGCGCCAACTCAGAAAGCTCAAACTGCCCAAGGAGCTGCTGATACAGTCCTACAGAGGAATCATTGAGTTTGTCATCTGCATCTCTATAACTGCAACCCAACAGGACAGACACAGACTTCAGAGGATAATTAGGACTGCAGAAAAAACAATTGCTACCAACCTGCCTTCAATCGAGGACCTGTATGCTACATGAGTCAAAAAGAGGGCTGTGAAAATATTTACAGACCCCTCATATCCTGGACATAAACTGTTTCAACTCCTTCCCTCTAAATGACGTTATAGAGCACTGCACACCAGAACAACTAGACACAAGGACATTTTTCCCCAAACACCATCAATCTGCTAAACAACTAATTCCCACAACACTGTCAAAATACTTAGTAAAACTGTATTACTATTATTCTTCTCATCCTTGCTATTACCTATTTCCTCTTATAGTGTTGCTTGTATCTTTACAATTTATATTGTTTTATTTGTTTCCTAGTATGATTTGATTGCTTATTAGTAACCTATGACTATCACTAAGTGTTGTATCTTATGATTCTTGATGAATGCATTTTTCTCTTTATGTACGCTGATAGCATATGCACCAAAGACAAATTCCTTGTGTGTCCAATCACACTTAGCCAATAAAGAATTCTATTCTATTCTATTCTATTCTATTCTATTCTATTCTATTCTATTCTATTCTATTCTAAAACTGTATCTTGTTTTGGGCAAATCACATCACATTTCAAAGAGATAGTGACATATTGGAGACATTTCAAAGAGGGGCTACCAAGATGGTGAAGTGTCTAAAATCAAGTCTGGCCAGGAATGATTGTCAGGATTGGAAAGGCTCTGAGTATGTTCTGCCCCAAAATAAAATGACTGAGTGACAGATTATAGCAATCTTCAAATATCTGAGGAGCTATCATACAGAAGGACTTTCTCTATCGCTTGAGAAAATAGGACTAGAATCAATTTACAAGGACATCAGGCTAGACTTTAAGAGGAACTTTAACTTTTAAGAACTATGTGAACTGTCAGCTAGCAGAAGAGACTGTCATATGAAAAGGGGTGTTCTTCATTAGAGATCTTCATTCAGAGATGCTTCAGTGGATTCTGTACCAAAGAGGAGATTGGAATTCTATCATTTTATTAAAATATTAAGATAGGCCTGGGGTTTAATCATTGTGTTCTCATATTCATTGTATCATTTATGTGCTTATTTGTGCAACTGGGTGAATCAACACCTTTGTATAAAGGGCAGAAGAAATAACCTTGACGAATAGTAGGAAGAACTGCAATCAAGACCACTGTCAAATAAAAGAATAAAATCTGGGGCAGATCTGTAACCCAGGTAAGCACCCCAGACAAGACCCTTCTGTTTTTCACCAAAGTAAAGGGAAGGAAGGGAAAGTGCATTTGGACTTGCAAGACTGTTGTTATAACCTTATCATGAAACTAGTATTCACTCTGATTTCCCAGTCTGGACCACCTTGAAGGCAGATCTGTAACCCAGGTAAGCACCCCAGACAAGACCCTTCTGTTTTTCACCAAAGTAAAGGGAATTTTGTCTGGTAGATAAGTTTCATGTTAGAAGACAAGTGAAACAGAAGGGCTTTTAGTTTCATGCAATGGGATCTAATATAGAGTTCATTATTACAATCAAGGATCTAGTTTGCATAATACTAAGCTATGGTTTACCATTAGTAGAACAAAGAGAACCCAGTCTCAGGACTACTCCTTTCTCCTCCTGTATGGCCATAAAAACAGGACATTAAGCCAGTCAGGAGTCTGAACCTAGAACACTCTCATAAACTCCAATGGCTGTTCATAAACAGCCCAAAAGCAAACCATGTTTTAAACCAGACATAGCAATCTAGTGCTCGGCACATATTGTTAATTCCTATTCCAATAACAACAATATCACTTAGACTTATATATCACTTTACAGTGCTTTACAGCCTTCTCTAAGCGGTTTACAAAGTCAGCATCTGAGTCCTCATTTTTCCAACCTTGGAAAGATGGAAGGCTGAGTCAACCTTGAACCAGTGAGAATCAAATTGCTGGCAGTCAGCAGAATTAGCCTGCAATTATGCATTCTAACCACTGCACCACCACAGTTCAGAAGAAGGGTTTTTCTAATCTAATTCCTGACTACAACCTGAAGCTGAAATTGTTAACCCAAAATATTTGGTTGACATCACTTTGACTTACCTTCTTTTTAACTAGTTAACGTTCCAACTCTCATTTGATGAATTAATGTTTAGTTCAATTAAAAGAGGACGCAGGGGTTCTTGATTTTTGTATGACTAAGTAGGAGCAAACAGACTTACACCTGCCCTTTCATTTAGTGTTAAACCCAGGAATATATCTGAAAAGAGCAAGGGAATTCCATCATTGCATAGCTGACTAAGATGTTTTTATCCAAATGGGTTTCATCAAATTGCAGCATGCCACTGACGATAGTACACATGCCTTCTTATCTAAGGCCATGAATGAACTGGCCCTAAATTCATGAAGACTTTTTGTCCAAGATCAGCACTTTCAGGAAAGAGAGCATAGATAAAACAAGGCCTATCCCTTTGCCTCAGAGGTATGAGAATGAGTCTAGGTCAATGCAGAATTTGACTAGCAAAATGATCAAGATATATGCAGTAGAACTGTGGGAAGTCTTGGATGGCCACAAAATGACTTACACTGCACATCTATTCGAATGGACTTGATGGCAGGGACCCCAACCCCATTCTCTGCTTTACAGTAATAACGACCCCCCTGAAGCCTCTGGATCTTCTCAATCAGAAGGGTCTCATTCAACTAGCCTTATGGTTCTAGTTAGTCTTGAACTAAATACACTCAAAATTGTAGAAATGATGGTAGATTTTAGGAGAAACCCTCCTATACTACCACCTCTTACAATACTAGACAACACAGTATCAACAGTAGAGATCTTCAAGTTTCTAGGTTCTATCAAATCTCAAGACTTAAAATGGACATCTAACATGAACAGCAATGAAAATATTTTGTCTTTGTGCTAAGTAAAGTTTCTGAATTGATATTACTAAAAATATTAAGCATTTCTCAACCTATGAATATGTGTCCTACCTGAGTTTTTCATGGGGCATAAGGCGCACTGCATGCCCCATGCATCGCCATATAAACAACAGCATTCAGTGTAAGTAGTCTGCTTCCCAACAAGAGGTTGACTGCAAACAAAATCTTCATTCAGATGTTGCCAGCAAAGATCCTGATAGACATCACTTTCTTCAGTTTGCTCTGAAACAAAACACAAAAAGTGTTCGTTTTATTGTAACATCCCCATCTGTAAAAATAAAAACACAATTCAAGATGTGCGGAACTACACGATAAAGATGTTTATTTTCTGCAAAACCAAATGAGATAATTGTTGAATACAATTTTTTTAAAATTAACATATACAGGTGAAACTCAAAAAATTAGAATATTGTGCAAAAGTTCATTTATTTCAGTAATGCAACTTAAAAGGTGAAACTAATATATGAGATAGACTCATTACATGCAAAGCAAGATAGTACAAGCCGTGATTTGTTATAATTGTGATGATTATGGCTTATAGCTCATTTGTCTTCTGTATAGCTTGTGTGTCAGACCACATCCTAATTTTATCAGCACATTCTTTTGCCCAAAAGGCCTTTTCCTCACATCTTCCCTATATTTTTTTTTCAAGGGGTTTTATTTCTATCTCTCTTTCCTTAGCCACCACCACTCTTAAATGTTGGGAGACACAACTCAAGCAGCCCACTTGCTCATGTTTCCTTTCCTTTTATTTAGCCGCTAATACGCACTGCTGCTGCTGTTGTGTTTGCTGTTTCTTCTCTGTACCCCACTCCAGAACACTTATACCTGGAACTCACATATTCTGTATCTGGGCCTGGCTGTAATACATGTGTTCCAGAGTAGTGCCTGTATAGAACACATATTTTGGTTGGTCACAAACCATGTGAACTTGGCTGTTTGGTATATAAAATGTTTTCTGTTGGAATGAATATTTTGCACATCCAAAGTAATTATCTGTGCAGATAATTAGTTTTCCTATGCAGATTACTGCAACTGTGGATTCCACTAAATAAAATGAGATATCTAGCAAAAGGGCTTAGCAATTGTGAATCAAAATATTTTAGAAAGAAGCACATTGAATACTTTAATAATAAACCTACAACATTCTTTTTGATCGCATATATTTTGGCCTTCAACCCAAACACAGCAATACATAAAATAATGCACACCACTAGATTCCGCTGGTCTGATGCACTGCTTTCCTGTAGAATCCAGAACCATTGGGTGTGTGCAGAAACAACTGTAAGAGCCTTCAGTATTGATGCACTGGCCATCAATACAGCTGTTGATGTCCTGACATTCATCTGTATCTGTTCAAATGCAAATGAAAAGTACTTCAAAGGCAATCACTTCCTGAAAAATAGCTTGCACAGAACATTTGCAGTGATCGATTTCTGGACTGTATTTTTCATTAGCAAATATTTAAAATCAAGATAATCATACTGAACATATTCGCAAGGAAGAGAACTGTTAAATAGGCATTTCTTCCTGAAGCACCCAAATAAAATGTTGTTCTTGTGGATTTAGTTCCTTCTACACTCCTGATTTATCAGCACAGCATGTATATTTTCAATAAATTATATGTATGTTCCTCTCTGGAATAACAAGACTATTAGTACTACTAGACAAAAATTGATCTTCATGAACATTCAGACAAAAACTGACTGTTTTCCAGACAGTTCATTTTATAGAAAAGAAACAATATCAACTCAAGAAATTAAATGGCTTTATATCAGAAAAGAAAAGTTATATGGGCCCAAGATAATTAAACCTTTCACTGTGGTTTCTCTTTAGATTGCAAAACCATGCAAGACCATGACTAGGAATAATTTTCAGTTAAATGGCAAAAAGTTATTAAGTAGGCAATTCAATGGATTAATGGGAATAAATTTATGATAATCACAAGTATGAATTGCTATTCCATATTTAGGGATGAAATAGTATGCCAAAAATACTAATCTCCTCAAATGAATTTTTTTATAAACAGAATGTGACTGTCACTGAAAAAGAATCCAAGAGTATATTTTTATGCATTATGCATAAAAAATAGGAGCCTAAGTGTACAAATTCTAATTGGGTAGAAATGTAAAACCTGTAACTATAAAATCTGTTAGAAAATTCAGTCAGTTTTCCCCAAATTATCTTATTACTTCTTCCAGTTTCAGCTTTCTGACAAACTTTATCTTAATTAAAAATGTAAGAACTATTCTACTAGATCACATCAAAATCTCACTCAGCCCACCATTTTTCACAGTAACTTTCTAGAGGATTCCTGGGAAGACTACAAACTTAAATGAGGACCTGGGCAATTTCATTTTATTTCCCAGCTGCTATTATTCAGAGGTTTCTTCCTGTAATGGCAATATAAAACTTATTTACTCTCCTTTTGTTATGCAATTCAGAAATTATTCCCCAAGTTAATTATATGTTGTATAATAAGGTCTCAATAAAACTTTTACCATAGCAAGATGAACTAGAATATAATTGAGACTATTGCTGTAACCCCCACTGTACAAATAATCATGTATTTTATTTCTTTATAATGTTACCTCCATTTATCCCTTCCTCTGGTTGTCTTAGAGACAAAAGAACTTAGCAAAATTTCTTCAGCCACAACATTCTTTCTGGCCATTGCAATCAAACCAACATTGCTCTATATTTCTCCAAATAATAAATAGTCAAAGAATTTTGAAGGAAGATATGAGCAATAAAAGCAATCAGGTTCCATATATCAGCTACATATATAAATATTCAAAAATTAGATCTTGATCCTGTTGTCTTTCCCCAGTGAGAGGAATATGATGCTAACCTGAACACTTACCAAAGCACTGAAGTTTTATAGGATCGTAATACGTGCCCTGTTTGCAGTAACATTCATACCCTGGCTGAGTGTTTAAACAGAAGCCATTTTTACATATTTCTTGGCCGAAGAGCTGGCATTCATCAGCATCTGAAAAGGAAACACAGACATTCTAAAACATATACAGTAGGTGAAGTATTAATTTTCAGATCATTGTTAGGACAGATATGGTTATTCTCCCTATATGACAATAAATGAAAGACCAGAGTTGTACATTAGCCCCTATGATGGACCAAAATAAGTATATGCTTCTAAAAAGCTATTCTAGGGGACTTGCATTTTCTTCAGGTCAATTTATTTATTTATTTCAATTTTTAGATTTCCTATACTGCCCATTTACCTATGTGGCTCTGGGTAGTTTACAACAACATAATAAAACAATATAAACACATGAGGAAAAGCAGATTAAAAACAGAGCTGAGAACAAGTTAAAATCACAAGTTTAAAGTAAAAAGTAACAAACTGGGAAGTATTTTTGTTTATTTTTTTAAAAGCATTATTTTCACAAAGAATCAATTGCAGAACTTTGTCATGGGAAGTTGCATGGCATGATTAAATTGTTATTTATTTATTTATTTATTTATTTATTTATTTATTTATTTATTTATTGGACTTGCATGCTGCCCCATCTCCGAAGACTCGGGGTGGCTCACAACTAAAAACAACAACAATAAATAATTAAAAAGAAATTAAACCAATTCGCAAGCCCAAAAATACAAAAACACAATTTACAATATTAAAATAGTTTAAAAATAACCCATCCCCCCCACAAAAGGGTCACAATTGTTAAACAATCAAGAGCCTGTTTTTTGAGACCAACAGCCTCATCTGGAATGTTGGCAACTTATTCTCACTGTTTATTTAGTATAGAAATAATATATGCCAAACAATTTATTCATTTGAGCATGTTCCTTTTTTATATTGACAATTTTACTACATCTAGCAATCCTGTTATTATGTGAGGACTGCCTTAAGCAGCAGTTTTGCTAATGCCAACTAACATTAATATTTGAAGGACAATTCAGTAAAGTGCTTCATCTTACCTTCAGCTCCAAAATTACTTTTATGTACTCTAATAAGATTATCAACATACCCCAAATTGTGTTCATGACTTGGTTATGTATTGCATCTGATATAAAATCTGCTGAGAATTAATTATTTTTTTGTGGGCCTGTTTTAGAAATTCCAGCAGTCGTGTTTTCCTCTGCATAGCTATGACAATAATTATTACTGAATAGAATTCTAAATTATATCTATTCTGTTATTTGGGAGGTTTTGATGTATACCATATCAAAACCATCAGGAAAAAGGAATATTAATGTTTTTTTTACAATATTTTATATTTATAAACTAGTTTATATGTATAACATTTTAGTTTTTTAAATGACTGAATGCATATTTTATGTTACACTTTAATTTTAGAAATGTCTCAATTTTTATCCTATTTGTTGTTATTTCTTAAACATCAATTTGCTATTTACACAAGACAAAATAAAATTTGGTGAAATCATTCAGGTATATAAGATAGTTGTTTTGATCAGGATGATGTCTACCCATATCATGGTAACAGTAGCATACTAAGAAAACAATACTTTCTATTTGCTGGATACTCTAAAGATAAAATACTAGCATACTTCTCCAGAATGAAAGAATTGGCTATCCTAATATTTTTAAAGCATTTTTCCTGAAATTGAGCAGTACAGTAAAAAAAGAAAATTTGGATGAAAACTAGACACCCACATAATAAAGCAAAGTTTTTAAAAGATCAGATATCTGAAAAATGGCATGTCTAGGATTGCTGAAAGAGAATTATATGTTTGTAAAGGGAAATGAGCAGTTCTAAAGAAGAAAACCAATTATATTCCTATAAATAAAGAATTCTGAGGGAAAACAATAGCAAAACCAGCAAGGATATTCCTTAGTTGACCTGGTTAAATAGTCCAACAGATACAACTGTACATTTTGGAACACTGGCTCACATACATCATAGGGACTTTAAAATATTTTCAGCAGTACCAAACCAACACATCATTTATCATCAAACTGCATTACACTTTGGGGATGAAAGTCTTGGTCAGTTAAAAAAATAAGTTAAAAATTAATTCAAATAAGGAGCCATTGAAGGAAACAATGATAATTACAAACAAATATTAAAACCATGGCATTAATTCAAGTCTGCATTCAAGTCAATATCAAGGCTGACCTTTGTAACTATGTGCAGTGTCTCCATAATGTGCTTCTTCAGATGGTATGAATCCTTTCCCTTCAGGACACAGCTCAATGAACTCAGCTAGCCGAAAGGTAAAATCAAGAATCCATTTAGAATTACTTTTGTGCGTTACAGTCTGAAATCAATAGCAACATTTCTATAACAGGAATGTGTTAATGGGATTTTTAAATACCACATTTCAAATTTCAAGTTTTTTAATGGTACATATATATATATGGATACTTGAAATAAAATGAGAATTCAGCTCTTTTCCTTTGAGTGTCCATGGCTTGCAAGATTTAAGTGCAGAGTTTGCCATTGGTGCATACAACTTAACATTCCATGACAAAGAAAGATTTTCAAGATGCAAATTTGGAATCTTTATATTAATTTGTATAATACATGTGTAACTTTATTTTGGCTTATTATTGGAATTGTAATTAATCTAAATTTAAGTTTGGTTGCAGGGCTCAGCTTCTTTTCTTTAGCAGTTTTCTATTACCCAAACTAATTCATAACCATTTATTGATTGATTTATATAGTTGCCCATCTCATTTGCATGTGACTCTGGGCAGAGTACACAATTAAAACAAATATTAAACAATGTATCCATTAAAAGAATTAGAAACAAATTAAAGAACTATATTAAGAAAAGGATAGGGAAGAATGCAATCAAATTTATGCTAGTCATTTAAGGGGTCCACTTCCATGGGATTCCACAGGCCCTATGGCAAAATAAAATTTTGAGGGTTTTCTGAAAGGCCAACAGGGTTGGGTCCAACTTCATATTGGGGGAAATAATAGTACAAAGGGCTGGTGCCATGGTAGAAAAGGCTCTTCTCTTGGCTCTTCCCGCCAAATAAAGTTGCTTGGCTGATGGATTGAAAGGATCTGATGGGACAGGTGGATCTAACTAGGGTGAGGTGAATCCTCAAATAAGGTAGCCCCATGCTATGATTGTAGGGCTTTAAAGGTCTTCACCAGCACCTTAAATTAGACCTGGAAGCAAATTGATAACCAATGTGCTGTTGTTGGAACACACTTAATTGTCAGTGCTGTTGCATTTTACACCAGCTGAAGCTCCAGATACTCTTTAAGGGCAGCCCCATGTTATAATAGTCCATTTGGGGAGTAGCTACAGCATGAGTAACTGAAAGCAGGGCCTCCTGATCCAGGAAAAGGTACAACTGGCACACAACACAAGCTGCACAATTCAAAGGAAATGCAAAGGTTGAAATAATCTTTCTTTTAGAAAGGAAAGATGAGTTGAACTCTGCCAGTTTTTCAGTGTGTGATGGACTTCAGTTGGTAAGGGAGCGGGGAAGTAATACAAATTAAGCCTGAAAAATATTTTTGGCCCTTGTAAGCAAGTTTCCCAGCCAAATATTCACACAAATACAAGTAATCTGTAAAGCAAGTTTGTTGCAACAATTCTATGGATTTGGAGTTGAAAAACTGGCAATATTTTTAATATACTTTTTGAAAATTACTTGCAGTGCAATCACATTCATTCCTCCATCCCCAACAAGTTATATACAGGAGTAAATCAGAAACCTTTATCTTATTATTTCTTGCAAAACATCATTAGATTTCTTTTTTAAAGGAAATACAGTAACCTTTCAATAAAATAATAAATAACACAGAATTATGAAAAGAACTAAGGACTTGCAATTTGTTACTGGCACTTGTGTTCTGGGGCAGAGGTTTTATACATTTTATACATAACTAATATTAGGCAAACAGAATTACTATCTTAAGTAGCACAAGGAAAATTTACATCATACAGTCTTCACAGCCATATGAGAGAGAAAAAGATCTTTTCTACAAAACTTCTAGCATTATTTAAAATATTAACAGCTTTTTTTAATACTGAGATCTAAGTTTTCCTTTAGCACAAAAATGTAATAGAAAAAATTACTTTCTTTTAGTTTTACATAACTGAATGATTCCAATGTATCTTTCATGCAAGTAAAGCTTTCCGTTGACAGAAAAGCTCAAATATTCCAGCTTGCTATTCGTGGCTTTCTTCCCCCCATTAATATTATCCTCAATGATCCAAGTTGTTTAGGAAAGTGTGACTGCTAAGAGCAAGAACTTCTTAGTTATGTAACACCTGAGCCTCCTTGTAATGTTATGCACAATAATTGCCACTGAATGGAAAAGGATAGCTCACCACTTCCAAGCACGGGACATGGGAATATTTCACAGTTGTCACCCCAGCCAGCACCCAAAGTACAACAGCATTCTTGCTTTGTAACATTGGATGTTAATACGTTATCACAAAAATTTGCATCATTTAGATTGTAGTAACATTCCTTTTTTTCAACTGTTTCTGTGATTCTGTCTGGAAACTCTATGAAAACAAACAGTAAAAGATACATTCAATATGTATGCAGAAAAGTCACCTACTCAAAATACAGTGCTTAAACAAAAACCATCTAAAGCAATTCACAATACCTATAACTGGATACTAAGCTGATGATGTAGACTCTGTGGGTCAATGTAAATATAATATCAGGCTCTTTATTGGTTATGTTTCAGAGATCAGAATCAGACTATGAAATTACAACCTCAACCACCAATCTTTCCCCTATTCAGGAATCCTTTTAAAATAAGGTTTGCTCATTTATTTTATCTCCTGACTTAAAGCCTTGAAAAAGGTAGCTGTAATTGACACTGGTTCCTTAGTACAGAGGAATATCTGTAGAGATTCTCAGTCATCCAGGACATAGTTGTCTCCAAGATACTTTTTCAAAAGGCAACCAGATTGGGGTTTTTTTCCCTTGAGGAAGAAGAAGACATTTTGCTTCTCATCTAAGAAGCTTCATTGGTTCTAAACTGATAGTTTGAACCAATGAAGCTTCTTGGATGAGAAGTGAAGGGGGAAAAACAGCTCCAGTTGCCTTTTGAAAAAGCACCTCTTTAGGCAGAGGAAGAAAGGTTGGGAAACAGTAGGAGGATGGTAAAGTTGCTCAAGTGGAAATGTAGCAGCAGAAACCTAGAAAATTGTGAGACACTTCTCATAAAAGAACAGTACCAGGTTCCCAGACCAGAAAGCTAGTTCTTAGGTTTCTCCTTCTATTCTGACACAGAGTCTGAGCCAGCAGCAGCTGTGAGCATCCTGCCTCTTCAATGTGCTCTCATACGGCTTCTGTTTGGCTCCAGTAATTCCCCCAAGATCTGGACATCAATTTCATAAATATCCCTGAACATGAGCTTGTAAAACTTAATTTCAGCTTCATGCCAATGTGCTTACGTCAACCCAGTTGACAGAGAGTCAAATTTAACAGCACATTAAGACTGTTGAACCAAGGCAAGAGATCATTCTTAAATTCAGACAGAACAGGACAGATCCAGAATTATTGGGCTTGCCCTACCAACTGACACTTTCCCCACAGTCCTGCTAGTCTAGATGGGCTAAATGTTGTTTAGTAAAGTTTTTGATCTGCTGATAACCAGATGTGAGCCTCTTTGGTGGAGGTTCAACTCTAGGGAGAGCTGTGTTTGTTGATGCTGTAGCCTGTTGTATATCAATATCCTTGCCTGAGCTGCTAGGTCCTGTTATTGGTTTAGCAGTTAAGTCCCAAAGGCTGATTTTTTGGGAGAGGGGAACTTTCATTTGCTCCCAGGTGATGTAGAACTGGGACAATTAGGGAGTTTGTGGCAACCATCAACCTGACCCAGGTGATTTAGGACTGACACAAATCAAAGTTGCGTATTAGATCTGGTTTTTGTCTCGGAATAGTTAAATTATTGAATTCTATTCCAATTTCATTTTAGACTGTATTTTATTCCAATTTCATTTTAAATTGCTTTTATCAAATTTTAGTAATAATTCATTTCTGGAACTTTGCACTTTGATATGGCTCAAAGTTACAAAATTAAAAAAAAAGTTGTGACGTGATTTGGCAAGGGTGGTAGAATAACTATTAGTTCCTTTCCACAGTAATCATTTGTTTGCTGGTGTTGCAGGGACCCAGGGCCTATTTAGATGGGTCCACTTTAATGATTTAATGAGCCCTGATGGGCTCCATCCATGGATTTTATTTTATTTTTAGGATCTGAGTGCTGGAAGGGAGGTATGACAAGGCCTTATTTAGATTTGTTCCTAAACAGTTTCCCATTGTGTGCCTATCTTGCGATGTTCCTTGGTTTTCCAAGCAGTGCCAGGAGATGCAATGCCAGAAGAGATGCGTGTAATACCACTCATTAAAAAAATAGTTCTAAAAAGTTCTCTGAGCTGCCCAAAACATTTAGATGATCGTCATATATAAAATAATCATTCAAGTTAGGTAGTTCCATTTCATGTACTGGCTATTATACATTTAGATATGTATGTATTTTCTGCCTTCAGAAGAACGTATGTTTTTACTATAAAAAACAAACAAATAAAGCATTATGAAGTTTTTAAAATTTAGCACACTTGAATTCTCATCTATCTTGCTTTTACACTTTGCAAGATCAATAAATGTGCTGCAGAGAAACTAGTCCAGTCTGAGATCTCTCTCTTTCTATCGGGCATGTACAGTTTTAAAAAATGTCTGAATTTCATAAAATATGTGGCTGTGCGGCATTATCCACTGTCTAAGAAGAACCAAATGAAGAATGTTACATATCACATATACAGTATCTAGCTGGATTAATTTGGTGTACCCAAGGCAAGAGAAGGATCTGTTCATCATCCCCAAAGCATACATTTTAACTGAACAAAAAGCCACTCAAAAGAGCAGGAGAAGCAAGGAGGAGTAGCAGGAGGAGGAAGACGAGGAGGCATAACGTAACTTTTGCAGGTGAAATCTATCTCAATCACACAAAACAATCACCTCATACATCATGAATATCGAGAAGATTAAAAAAAGACACACAGCTAGACCAAAATATTAGCCAATGGGAGAAATTACAGAAGTTGGGTTCCCGTGTTATGCAGACTACAAATTAACACAGTCTCAAAATTATTATTTTTGCTGCAACAGAATGTGAACATAGTGATTTTTTACATCCTTTTTCATTCTGTTTCAATTTCTCCCCTGTTTAGTGTCCTGGTTTTTATTTACACAGCTGTGACTAAAAGTTAGACAGGCTTTGTGAAAGTTTGGAAACTGAGACAAAAAACTTTTATGGAAACAACAGAAATGTACACAGAATAAACCAATTTTACATATTTATGAGTCTTCCTTGATATTATTAGCATCTACATCAGAGGTGGTATTCAGCAGGTTCTGACCAGTTCTGGAGAATCGATAGCAGAAATTTTGAGTAATTTGGAGAACCAGCAAATACCACCTCTGACTGGCCCCATCCCCATCTATTCTCTGCCTCCCGAGTCCCAGCTGATTGGCTGGCTCACCTTTTGTTGCCCTGCACATGAGAACAGAGCTGGAAAGAAGGTTGGGGGGTGGGGTGGGAATGGGGATTTTGCAGTAACCTTCCCCTAGGAGTGGGGAGGGAATGGAGATTTTACAGTATCTTTCCACTGCCACGCCCACTAAGCTATGCCCACCAAACCACACCATACCACACCCACCAAGCCACGCCCACAGAACCGGTAGTAAAATTTTTTGAATCCTACCACTAATCTTCCAAGCTTCAAATCTCTGGGGACATTTTTTTTAAATTCATATTTATATGCCGCCCTTCTCCGGAGACTCAGGGCAGCTTACAATTTTTGGAGCGCAACCCAATGCGCTCAGCAATAGCCTTCATTCCATTGTATATGCCTGCTGATTACTAAGCGGCATTTTTACAAAGTCAGCTTATTGCCCCCAACAATCTTGGGTCCTCAATTTACCTACCCCGAGAGGATGGGAGGCTGAGTCAACCTTGAGTCTGGTGGGATTTGAGCCTGCTGTAATTGCAGGCAGTTGGAATTAAGTGCTAGGCATTTAACATCCTGCACCACCAAGGCTCTTGCATATCTTGACAGATATACCAATGTAACCTATTTTACAGAAAGGGTTATTTTAAGCTTGGTTAGAAATAAAAGTTTTTACAGTGTCCGGAATAAATCTGACAGCAGGACCTTACTTGGGAAGGAAGCATGAAGTGTAGTTCTAAGCAAATACTTCAGCAAAATAAGAAGGCAATAAATATTCACAAAAATAAACCACAATGGCAAATCATTGGCTTTCAGGGCAACAGAAAGGAATATACTTAGGTATTAAAGCATACACAAAAATTAAAATATTATTGAAGGGCATTGAGATTAATGCTAGTAAGTGTTTGGATCTGGCAATCAAGTTTAAACCAATAACTTTCTCTCCATCTAGCTGTAATCTTTGCTCTTCTGTTCTTGCCTTAAATTTTGTGTCATATTGAAGAAACTTGACATTATTTTGCTAGACTTCTGAGATATCAGCAGCCTCTGCTATGCTGGTCTCTTAAGCAGAATTAAGCAACCTTTCCAATTTCCAATATTCTTTTAATTTGGACAGCGAAGTTTAACTCCATCCTATAATACTGGCATAGCAAAAAACAAACCTTTATTCTATGGACAACCAAATAAAGAAATGTAGTAGCCACTGAGATCCTATAGATGGTGCTAGATGCTAGCAGCAAACTGCAGCTTTAGCTATGAGGCCTCTTTTGTTAGTGCATGATCTCAACCTCTATCTGTTGAGTTGGAAAGTCCCAGACTTTCCAGACATATAGGTGATCTCATTTTATTAACATCACCACTATTCCTAAGGATTGGTTGGGAGGTTGTGCCAATGTGGATGGGAAGTTTCACCCATGTGGGATCTATTCTCCAATCCCAATGCTGTATCTATGCTACTCTTCCTTGCTTGTAAAAATGGTATAAAAAGAATAAACGCTGCCCAGGCAGTCAGACATCTTGGCACTCGCCACAATGACTGGTCTTTGAAACCCATCAAAGAAAAGGTGCTAGACATCACTTCCTTATTTCCTAAGACCATGATGGAGAACCTATTGTACTGGTATTAAAGGTGATATGTCATGATGTTTTGAGTGACACACCAGCAGAATCAAGTTCACCATTTTCTGAATTTTTCACATGCCAAGCACAAAAGGTTCCCAGTCACTGTCCTAAGATGACTTTCCCAAAGTACATAGAGATGTTATACTTGATATAGAGAACTGGCAGAGTGATCCTACAAAGCACAGTTGTGGAAACTCTGCGGCAGACTTGCTCAACCTAAGTTGCTCTGAGTTTTCATCACTCAAGGGTTACCATATTATTTCTAGCTGTAGGATGGTATTGGGAAAAGTAGAAATCTTGTCTCCATAGCTTCCCTTGATGAGCATTAAAGACATGTGGAATCAAAGAGGCCTCTTCCAAGTAAACAATTCCCTCAACCTCTGTAGGGAAAGATCTACAGTATCATTTGGAACCTGCAATATTCTCCCAGGAATAATGTGATACACCATATTAATCTTGCACATTAGATTTTTTTTCCTTAGGTGAAAGCATTCAAATGTGCAAGCTTGGCAAAGATGTCCAGTCTGGCTTGATATACATGCCTGCTTGAGTATAGATAATTGAATATATTTGGTTGATATGACAAAGATCTTGTATTGATGGCTTTCTTCAACTGCTTTATCTAGTAGACCTACGTTATTCATTTTTTTAGCCGGATATATTTTTCCGCTTTAGTTTTACAATGATTTTATTGAGGCTTGCCTAGCATGCAACTTCAACATTATATAATTAGACAATATCCATCATTTAATCTTACACTTGTATGCCTATGCAAAACTTTTAACAGCTACTTTATATTGAAGCATTATCATTTTTGCTGTTGCTATCAGTAATATATTATGTATCTTTACTCTACTTTATGCTGAATTATGAATTGGATGAAGAACAGTACTGAATGCATATGTTTTAACAAAAATAATTGATTCAATGTAATAAAAGCCTCTGCTTTTAGCTTCTCTGAAACCTTCATAGTCAATACATTAAAAGAGGTTATTTTAAGAACCTAATAGTGGGACTGCAAGAAATGTTAATGGGTTATTTGTTCTTCTTTTTAAACCTGATAATGGTTTGTGCATCAGTTTTTTGAAATGTGTAACCCTGAGATCAGTGGTGGTATTCAGCAGGTTCTGACCAGTTCTGGAGAACGGGTAGCAGAAATTCTGAGTAGCTCAGAGAACTGGCAAATACCACTTCTGACTGGAGATTTTACAGTATCCTTCTCTTGCCATGCCCACCAAGCCATGCCCACAGAACCGGTAGTAAAAAAATGGAATCCCACCACTGCCTGAGATGCTTCAAGAATGCAAGCTAGAAAACATAATAAATCTATGTATAAATGATATTTAAAGAATGGATAAGCATCAGAAACTGGCAGGAATTTATATAACTTTCAAAGTAACAAATTTTCAAATCAATCACCATCATTAGTTCATTATTATCATTAACACCTGCATATATGACTGAACAATTTGACACAATCAGCATGTTAACCAACAGATACATTCAGAGTCTTTGGGCATTACCTGTTGAGGAGCGGAACTGACACAGTCCACTCATTGGGTCATATTCCTGATTTTCATTGGAACACAGACACAGGAAGGAGCCTTCTACATTTTCACAGAGAGCTTCGCCACATACCCCACTCAGCATTTCACATTCATTCACATCTGAAAAATAAAGTGTAACATTAATCCAAAATTTCTTCATTTTGTTTTGCTCTATTAAATTTAACATCATTGTCATCATCCTCACCAAAGGAAAGGGTTATTATTGCTCTGCGTATCAGTGTTATCAGCTGGGAAACTGAAAATATTTACTTTTTAAAAGTATTTGCATTTATTATATTACTAACAAAATTATTGTTGAACATAACTCATATACTTATTTATTCCAAACTGTCTTTAATATTCCCACAACTGGAATTCAGGAATGTGTCTTAACTTGGTAAAGTGTATGATAATACTAAAAATGTTACATTTGCCAAGGGTGACTTTAGCAGATGATATTCCAGTAATGACCTCAGAATATTACCAAAAAGTTTAAAAAATCCCCAAAGACAAATTCTCCGGGTTAAATGGAAGGTGTTCCATACTGCAGAATCAAATCATCTCTTTCTGGAGCAAATTAGTAAGGAGACATCTTGCCCATCAAACCAAGGAAGAGAAAAAAAAACAAAACTGCCCCTCAAGTCTTAAAACCAAACCTAGAAAACTATTAAAATTGTAATAAGTTTCAGATATCAGTAAAAAGACTTGTTAACATGTATCAAGGGCATAAAAGGAAATAAGAAACTATGGGAAAACCAAAGTCCGTCCACATATACCCAGGGCAGACAGAATTCCACACAAAAATTCTAGTTCTGGAATACGAGGCAGGTTGAATGTCCTCAATTGATTACGAAAAAAGGAATCCACAGTGAGGAATTACTATTTTTCTTTGAGCCTCTCTTACGACATTTTATAACTTTGAGAGGATTTGAAAAACTGGCATAATACAGGACCCAATAACTCCCAGTCACAAAAAAATGGTTATATCAAAGAAAATGTGTATCATTCAACAATTTTGAGGAATTTATGGAACTTTTGAAATTTGAAATTCAGGTTCAGGTGTAGTCACAGCTTAAGAGATATCTAGCAATGATCTGAGGTTCTATGGCGTCATGGTGATGTTTTTTCCTCCCATTCTGCTGAACCTGGATGAGGAAGCATGACTTTCTAAAAGGGACTCTCCAAATATGTTTTCCCCTGCATGTTAGACCTCTATGCAAATCTGAATCTTAACCATATATTGGCCATCATGGCCACAAACATAAATGAATGAAGAAGCAGCTATTTCATTAAGCAGGGCAGAAACTCTTCTTAAAATTATCATTCACCATTTCCTTTTGGAAAGCTCTCTTGTTCTGAGATATTTTCAGTCTGCACATATAAGCTACTTTGGTAAATGCAGAATTTGCAACTGATGACTTAAATTGTTCAATGCTTCAATGGTTTTCCAAGCAAATTGTTTTGCCCTTTTATCACATGGGTCTCTGGGCCTCCAGTCTCTTATCTGGCAGGGCTGCAGCAGATAAATTAAAATAGCTGAAGGCACTTTTATCAAAGATAATGAAAGCTGCCCATAACCTTGCTGAGAAGGGAATATTGTTTATTTGCTAAATGATTCATTTATTTAGTTTTGGCCAGGGAAACTCATTCCTTCTCCCATATTAGGAAAGGGAATAGTCAGGGGCTTTGAAAGCTCTACAGGAAAAACAAAGGAGAAGGGTCTTCACCCTCCTCAACTTTGTTCTTCCAGTATACAGAATGTTTTTTGAAGAAAAAATGCATTTCTAGTGGATAGGATTTTAATTCATTTTGCTTGTTATTCAAATAATTCTCAATTCCCAAACAAACAGAGGCTGGAGAAAACTCTTTTTGCTTTTGTTCTCTTTATCCTTGGGTTTTTGGTCTTGATAGATTTGTTTCTTGGTGCCTCCTCCTAACTCTCAAGATTCCTTGTGTATTGGAAGAATGGTAGGAGGATGGAGGAAAGGTAGGAAAAGAACAGAAGGGTAACCTGGAGCAGGGATGCATCAAAGGTGAACATTGATATTCTCAGCAGGACTTAAGGATGGCGGGACTAGTGTCACATATATGAATTAAGAGAAGTTTCTTCTTTTACTTGGAAGTTTTCTATATTAGAGGATTTTCATCTGTTTTCAACTTCAAAATGAAGGGAAAATGTTTGTGCCACCAATCTTGAGCTGCTTCTGATTTCATTGTCATGTTGTGATCTCAGTCCAAAACAATCCTATTCTGGATTTTCCATGTTATTCTCATGTCTCCATACAATGTAAGGATGCCTCCTTACTGGCATCCCAATTTGAACCAGAGCCCAGTTGAAGCAAATCCTGGGTTGATAGCTTTCCAGTCCCCAGTTCCCCAGTAACTGTCTTTCTTTATTTCTCCCTATAGTCCTGGTTGCTTTTTTTCAGTTCCTTGATTCAGTGTCATAGTCTTCAGGATCCAGTTTTCAAGAACTTATCCTATGATTCTGAAACCAGCTCCTCCCCACTCTGTGAAAATTTGCTGGCCTTTAAAAGGGGTTAAAGTCCTTTTTACTGGAAGTAGGGTTTTTTGGTAGAATTTAGTTATTCCATGCTACTTTATCTGATAGTTCTAGGTTAATACTCAATTTCAATTATTATGGATGTGTTTATAGAACTCAACTATAATTTTTACCAAGTTTCCATGTGACCTTTGAAGGCTAGCAGGATTGTCAGGATCAAACTCCGGGCTGTGGGCAAAGTTTGCCTGCCATATTGCATGCTATCCACTGTGCCACCATCGCTCCTTTATCCCATTATGCTACTCGCTCTCTTGGTTTGCCATTTGTATTTCCCTTTTCAATTTAAAAAAACTTTAAAAAATTAAATTATGCCCATAATATTAACAAGATTTGTGTAGAGCCTGATATTTTCACAAAAAGATTCTAAAAAGGTAAGCTAATATCATATTAAAAAGTCATTCATAAATTTCTTTATTTCTGTACATAACAAAAATAACAAGAAGCTTAAATTTTCCATGAAAATTGATTTGCCAAGGGAAATTATTAAAATATAACAGCTTACCCACACAGCCCTGCCCATCCTGTAGATATTGATATCCCTGATAACAAAGACAGCGATAGGAGCCAGGGGAGTTTTCACAGAAACCATGGCCACCGCATACAGTACTGTTTGTACATTCATCAATATCTGAAAAAAGCAAATTGTAGTTGTTATTGTTATTATTACTTCTGCCTTTACTCTAAGAGCAAGGTAGCCTCCTTCTAACAATAGCCCTGTGAGATGGAGTTGGACTGAAACAAAATGATATTGGTATTGCTTAGGGTTTAATTTTGTAAGCTACCCAGAGCCACATATGTGAAATGGGTGGCTGTAAAAATTGAATGATTAAATGAATGAAAGAATGAATGAATAAATGAATGGCTCAAAGTCAGCCTGACTTTCGTGTTTGATAGAAACTGAAAACGAATATTCCCAATCCATGCTATCACCATACTACAATGACTTTCTTAACATTATGTCCATTTATATTACTGAACGTAATATTGAGGCAAATTGTACAGAAAAAAAGACATTTAGAAATAAATAATCTGCTTATGTTGGGAATAAAACTGTTGCAATGCTATCTTTCTACGGTCAAATATGAACCACATATTCTTCTGTACTTTTCTGGATTTTTCCAGACCACTTACCCCTTAATATTGTTGGAAAGAAGATGATATTAATCTGGCTTAATGGGAAGAGAGAGCAATCTCATTCTTTTCTTCCTGTTGGGCCTCGCCTAGTAAAACACAGCTGCCCACACTCATATCCCTTATCTAAAAGCTGTAGCTTACTCTTATACACAATTTGACTAGATTTGATTCTTGAGTGTAAAGAAATCAAAGATTTCATATAGGTCCATATTTCTGTGTGACAGATATTTGGTAGTTCACTTGGTGCCCTTAAGCAGCTCATACAAATTTATGAAATGGTTCTCTCTAGCCTGGGAACTACTAGTTGACACCTTGCTAAATTTAATCCTTACCTCTTCTGAGAAAACTCAAAAGAATTTTATTATGCTGCTGTTAACTTAACCAAATCATTATCCTACGTGGGATAGTAAAGTATTTTCTTCTGTTAACTTTGTAGATCATGGGATTCTATGAGAGTCTTTGTAGAAAAAGAATGAAAACCAATGATAAGAATCAGAGTTCTGTCAAACCCATTTCACCTTCACATGTTCGGCCATCTCTAGAAACCATAAAACCCTCTTCACAAATGCAGCGGAAGGAACCCTCAGTATTTAAACATTTTCCATGAGATGAACAGAGGTTGGATCCTGCACATTCATTGATATCTGGAGGGAATACAAAAACAGAGACCAAATAAATTTATTTTATTATATATTAATAAATACATTAATATTAATATATTAATATCATATTAATATAATAATAATCAATATTAACATGAACCCTGTACTTCTAAAATGAGCAGCAATATTTAAAATAGCCATCACTATTGCTGAAATACTGAGATATGGGAAACTCCCAGACAGAAAATCTTTGTTAACAGGTAATAAAAATTCCATGAATGATAACTGTGTCATACTAAATAACTAACCTTCAAGAGTGAAATGGAATTCTTCTCCTTCCCACTAACTTACCAAAGTAATATTTCTGAAAGGCAGTACTGTATACCGTTATTAAAACAAATAGTCTGGTTGAATACAAAAGGCTATAGTACCCTATCCCTATCCCTAAACCTAATCCCAACCCCAACTCTAATCCTACCTCTATCCATTTTCTTTCATGGGTCCATCACCTAACATTTCATTTTCAAATTCCAGTCCAAAGCAGGCACATGCCTGAGTCCACAGGACTACTTGACAGCTTCCTGGATAAGAAGTGAAATGTCTTCAAGGAAAAACAAAGAAAGTCCAGTTGCCTGTCGGAAGAAGCACCTTTGGGACAGCCAAACCTGGATGGCTGAGAATCTCCATAGATACTTACAGTCCAGTGCTTTGAAACCTGCTTGTTTTCTTATTAAAAATATGAACAAAAAGATGGAACTAGAGAAGTGGTAGTGAAACATATGATCAGATTTGGTTTCTGAAAAACTCCTGAAAGGTCGCTGTTTTGTGAGTGTATCTACATGTTTTCAACGTTGCAATTATGCACACTATTCTCAAGAACTTGCCTACTCCAGCATTTGTTGGTAATTACACAAGCTAATATAAGTAGGACCGAAAATTTCCTGGGATCAACTTTTGCCACTTCAGATCATTTTAAATATTTCTCAGCCTTTTGGTTAAGGTCCAGCATAGTTGGGCAGTTTCCACACAGTATGTCTGCTTTTCAAGGTAACTACTCCAAAACATGCAGAAGCAGATAATTCAGGTTTTCCTTCACCCACATCGAACATTATTGCCCAAATACTTGTGCAGTTGTTCTTCAAAAGAAAAAACAAGGAAGTACAATTGCCTCCTGAAAAAGCACATCAGGGTTGTGCTTGACAAATGCTACAATGACAGGAATAGTCATATCTTTCACTCTTTAAACAAATGATCATGCAATAATTTCAACCATACAAAATTATATTTCTTAGCTTTTTAAAAAAATAGAAATCCTTTAGTGATACTGTACCTTCACAACCTCTAGAAGGCATTAATTGAAAGCCGTCTGGACATGTACACTCATAAGACCCTTTGGTATTAATACAAGTACCCCCAGGACAAACATTCTTGTCTTCTTGGCATTCATTAATATCTGAAACAAATCCAATTTCAGACAATTTTAGAAGATACTTATTTAACAACATCTCTCTATGGAAAAATCAGAGAAAAAAGAATGCTTGAGTGAATCATGTAAAAAGTAAGTTTTGGAGTACCATAAAGCCAACAAAATATAAACCTACCCTTCAAATAATGCTAAAATGTACCAAATTTCAAGCACTGGAAGCCAACAATTGATGCTAATAATTTTCCAATTTGGGCAATATTGTGAATACATACAGGTGAAACTCAAAAAAATTAGAATATCATGCAAAAGTTCATTTATTTCAGTAATGCAACTTAAAAGGTGAAATTAATATATGAGATAGACTATAAAGCTCGTCTAGGAAGCATGAAGTGCTCCAAAATCTCCTGGTAGACGGCTGCGTTGAATGAAGCACTGTGGACCAACACCAGCAGATGACATGGCTGCCCAAATCAACACAGACTGTGGAAACTTCACATTGGACTTCAAGCATCTTGCAGTGTGTGCCTCTCCATTCTTCCTCCAGACTCTGGGTCCTTGGTTTCCAAATGAGATGCAAAAGTTACTCTCATCAGAAAAGAGGACTTTGGACCACTGAGCAACAGACCAGGTCTGTCTTTCTTTAGCCCAGGTAAGATGATTCTGACGACATTTGAAGCCCATATCCAGGATCCGTCTGTGTGTGGTGGCTCTTGATGCACTGACTCCAGCCTCAGTCCATTCCTTCTGAAAGTCCCCAACACTTTTGAATGGCCTTTTCCTGACAGTTCTCTCCAGGCTGCAGTCATCCCTGCTGCTTGTGCACCTTTTTCTTCCACACTTTTCCCTTCCACATAACTTTCTATTAATGTGCTTTGATACAGCACTTTGGGAACATCCAACTTCTTTTGCAATTACCTTTTGAGGCTTTCCCTCCTTATGGAGGGTGTCAATGATGGTTTTCTGCACAACTGTCAGGTCAGCAGTCTTTCCCATGATTGTGATTCCTACCGAACTAGACTGAGAGACCATTTAAAGGCTCAGGAACCCTTTGCAGGTGCTATGGCTTAATTAGCTGATTAGAGTGGGACACTTTGAGCCTAGAATATTGCACCTTTTCACAATATTCTAATTTTCTGAGATTGTGGATTTGGGGTTTTCATGAGCTGTAAGTCATAATCATCACAATTATGACAAATCACAGCTTGACCTATCTTGTTTTGCATGTAAGGAGTCTATCTCATATATTAGTTTCGCCTTTTAAGTTGCATTACGGAAATAAATGGACTTTTGCACGATATTCTAATTTTTCGAGTTACACCTTCATCATTGCCTGAATGGACAGTATTAGGATATAAATAGCAAATTGCCGATAGAAATAGATTTTGTATGGATACATGTAAGCAAATATAGGAGTCATTTATACAAAACAGAGTAAGTTAAATAAAGCATGATAGTGGCATAAGTGTATTTTATACACACACACACACACACACAATATTTGTATTAGATAATTATATATAGAATTGAAACTGTTTATTGTTCTAACAACATATTATAATATGTTGTTTTTTGTTGTATTTTGTACTTATTTTTTAAACACACACTATTTTTTGATAATGTATGTATTTTTATGTTGTTTCTTTTTCTGCTTTCTTTTTCTGTTATTATTTTAAAGGCAATACAAATTTAAAACTATGCTCATTTAAATTATATAAAATACTGACAAAATCTCTTTAAAATTAGACACAATGTTTTTATAATAAACTGAGAAAATCTTGTATCATATTTATAGAAGCTATGGCAAAATAAAAATAATTTTATGTATGGCTCATCATATTACTTGATAACGAAGCTGAAATATGAGGGCGCTATTATGATTTATCTAATGTAAAGTTATTGGAGAGAAAATAGATGTTTTGCCCAGACCCTTATAATTTTGGATGACACAATTATGAAAGAACAGATTTACACATATGTAAACAAAGTTCATGTTCATAAATCCAGACACCAAATATATTACAGTGATGTTGATCCCATGTAATCCTACAGTTGTTTTACTTAACTAGTCTTATAATTAGAAATGAAGGGGAGGCAAATGGTATTTCATTTGTTAAGGGTCACAATAATATGAACATGGCTATAAGAATGCCAGCAACATTTTAAAAATTATGACTTACATATAGCTTTTTCCCACAAAGTATTTTAAAAATTGATTCAGATTGTTTGGAAACCATAGTTGGTAGACAAACAAGTTTAAATAAGAATATAATAGTGGGAAAGACAAATTCAAGTCTCTTTTTATTCTGGGCAAATATATATATATATATATATATATATATATATATATATATATATACATACATACATACATACACACACACACACACACATACATACATACATACATACAGAATAAATAAATAAATAAATATGTATGTATGTATGTATGTATGTATGTATGTATATATGTATATAGATCTTGTATTTGGGTCTTGTCCCATGTAAGATTGAGAATACCTTGGCGACGTTTGACGAGATCCCACTCGCCATCTTCAGGCTGGTGTCTTCGGCTCTGTGCTTGTGCCAGCAAAGAACAGAAGAGCGAAGCTAAAGACACCAGCCTGAAGATGACGGATGGGATTCGTCGAAACGTTCCAAGATACTCAATCTTACATGGGACAAGACCGAATACACCAAGACCTACATACCTTACCCATGAAAATCTATATATATATATATATATATATATATATATATATATATATATATATATATATATATATATATAAAATCACTTAGCAGCAGAAAAAAATTAAACAGAGGCCATATGTAACATATCTGACAGATGGAATGTCAACAAGGGAAGTACTCTCATAATTGTATTTCCATAGAAAAGAAAACTTTTGAATGTCTATGTTCCACACAGCTGTTAAATGCTATCACCATTTCTCCTCTTATATAAATCTAAGTCATACAAAAACGCAGATTTCATCAATTGCAAAAGCATTTATGTATTTTTTTTCAGGACTTGGTCACTGGCTAACAATGCTATATTTAAACCAGGCACAATTTTCAAAGAATATTTGTTTTGGTTACTAAGTTTTAATGTTTGGTACTTTAATCAATTCAAGACCAGCAAAATATGATAAAAATGTGGGTGGAGGAATCAACTGGACTCCAATGTTTCATAAAAAAAATATATGCCCATGAAAGTGGATCTGCTACTATCTCTAGCGCTGTGATGTTCCAAAATAATTTGCACCATGGAAATTAAAGGATAGTAATGAAAATGAATAGCAGACTATATCTAAAAAGGATAAAATAATTATGCATTTATTACACAAATATTATCCTGAACAAAGTCAGGATAATAGGGTAGCTCCAAACAGTAAGCATTGTTTTTCTGTAACCTTTGCTTGAAATTATTAATTAGGATGCAGGAAGCCTCAGCAAGAGTTTAAACTAATGTGGCCTACAAATGCCCCTCTCCCCTTGATCATAAGTCTATGATTGTAAGTAATAATACTGTTAGGAAGAATGTTTCATATTAAATGATATTGCTGTGGCCTGCTGGCAGCTGATGGAGCTGGCAGCAGAATTGGACAGCAGTGAGGAGGTTGGGGAGGAACCTGGGCCAGTCTTGGAGGCTGAGGAAGGCTTGGAAGAGGGCTCTGTATCAGAGGAAGAAATGAGACCAGGGAAGGCAGGCAGTCATCAGCTGCTTTCAGACTCAGACAGCAGTGAGGGGGGTGGAGTTTCTGGAACTGGTATGCGCAGGGCTACCAGAAGACAAGAACAATTGAGAAAGCAGGGTTGACTCAGAAGGAAGGCCACACCTAGGAGATGATTGGCCCCTCCCATAGGACATAAAAGAGGAGCGAACAGGATGTGAGCTTTTGCAGGAAGCAATTAGTTCATCTGGTTGATTCAAGCTTTGAAAAGTTACATTTGACTCTGTGTCAAATTTGGCCTTGCCCTGCATTTGGCAATTAGTTCTCTGGCAGCATTCCAAGTATATTAAGGTGGGTGTTTATAAACATTCCCCTGAAAGACTATTTGTGAAGCCTTGAAGGCTGTGAATGAACATAATTCACAGCCGTGGAAATAAAAGAGGTTTTGCTGAACTAAGATTGTGTTTTATGATTTCTAAGGAAGGCTAGGACAGAATAGATATTATTTCATGTGTTTCACACATGAAATATGTTTCACACACACACACAGAGTGTAAAAATTGTAATTCACAAAACAGCACTTGGCTGAATTGTTCATGAAAATATGGTAAAAATGAAAGTTATGACATACCTTCACAATAGTCTCTTGCAGGTGATAACTGATAGCCTTGCTCACAAAGACACCTGTAAGATCCAGCTACATTTCTGCATTGTCCATTTATGCAGAGCTGCTGCTGCTGCTGCTGACATTCATCTACATCTGCAAAGGATCAATAAATATTTAGGTAGTTATTTAAACTCTGCTCCCCACTATAACTATTTAACATTTTTAAAAGTCTTTGGAGATGGGGCGGCATACAAGTCCAATAAATAAATAAATAAATAATAAAATACATTCATATGTGCAGAGAGTATTAAGAATTGAATCAAAACATGTTACATTTATTAGCAGTTTCAATATGGCTGTTTTGATAGAGTAAGTTGTCTTTCCTGTATATTAATTACCCATGTTGTAATACTGGCAGGCTGAAAACAGGAGAAATTGGATAGATGGATTTGGATACACAATATTACTATGATTTTTACTGAAATTGACTCCCATCATTTTCAGCTGTTGCTCACTTATGAGCTTACAATAACGTTTTTCTTTCTCATACTTTAAGGATGGTCAGCTATGCCAGCAGCTGGATTTTCAGCAGGAATAGTCATTTAAAGGCCACATTTAAAAGCAGAAAAACATATGTGGCTACAGGATGGTGCTGCAGACATACCAAGCAGAATAACTAGTTGTGAATTCATTCCACAAACAAAATGGCTCACTCCGAGTTGAAACATATAGGGGTAGAATCTATGGAGATAACCAAAGTAATGTACTGTGGTGTTACCTGGAGTTTTTAAAACCCTGTGAATCTCAAATGGACGAGATCCTTTGCAATCTCAGCTGTTCAACTTGTGGACTGGATGCTTGCCCTACCTGGCTGATAAAAAGCAGCTAGAGAGTGACTGCGAATTAGACCATAACTTTTTGGGGAAGGTAGTGGGGCTGCAGTTGCAGAAAGCCTAGGAGGATATGGATGACCTAGACTCATGGTAGTTCAGGTCTGACCCCTGGAATGGGACAGAAACTGAATTGGCTGCTCTTACAGATGGCCTTTGATAGGACTTGGATGCAGAGAGTTAGACAGTTCTTGCCTACCTAGATCTTTTGTCAGATTTCAGTACTGTAGAGTACAGCATCCTTCTGGATTACTAGAAAGGCATTGGAATTGAAGGCACAATGTTCCACTCCAATCTAAGCAGGCAAGTCCAGACAGCGGTTGTGGGATGGAAAAATCATGGGCTCTTTGTTGTGGAAGGTCTTAGAATTTAATTCTTTCCTCTATTTTATCTAAAAATTATATAAAACTACCAAAGAATTAGGTTTGGGGTAAGGTATCATCAATATGCAGATAGTACTCAGTTACACATCTTCACCCTGTACTTGAGAGAGACAGTGGAAGTCATGATGTACTGGTTGAAGGCTATTGAAATCTGAATGGGGGAAATGAAGCTCCAGTAAAACAGGATGGAGTGGCTGCTGAGTGAGGAGCTGACTCCATGACAGTGCCATTTTTGATTCTTGATAAGGTTGCACTCCTCTAGAAAGAGTAGAGGAAACTGTAGCCAGAGGTCTTTTGCCTAGCCAGAGCCTTATTTAGAACAAGAAGCAATGATGATGCTCATACTTTGTCATTTCTAGATTATTGTAATTTGCTCTACATGAGGTTACCTTTGAAAACTACCTTTGAAAACTATCCAGAAACTTCAGCCACTCCAGAACATGGGACTGCCATATTATATCTCTACATACAGTTCAAGGTGCTGGCCATTACCTACAGAGCTCAGTGTGACTCAAAGTCTGAATATCTTAGAATTTCCTAATTGTTTCTGCCTATTCTATTCAATAAATTGTGGATGCCTGCTAAGGGTCCACTCCCACCAGGCGACAGTGGCTGTTTTCTGCAGTAGTTCATTTTCTTTACAACATCTTGCCACCAGACACAAGGATAACCATGCTTAATAAATAGCTTTCTTGCCATTAAATAAATCACATAAGTATTAGTCATGTTTTTACCTTCACATTGATCTCCTGCTGGGGAAAGTTGATAACCTTGGCTACAAAGGCATCTGAAAGATCCCTCAAGGTTTTCACACTGGCCATTTGTGCAAAGACTGCTATATTGACATTCATTTACATCTGTGAATACATACAATATATTTTAAACACTGCATTGTTTACTTAACACGATGCAAACATTTTCCATAGAATCTGTCAATACATTGTTATTGGCTTCTTTTAATGTAACCTTTAGTCTAATTTCCTTTTATACTCCTCACCCTTTTGCTTCCCCAGTAGGGATGGATGGACCCATTAATTCCCATTTATCTGACAATTGCCTTTATTCATTGTTTTTAAAGAAATCCCAAGAGAATCAAGGAATTAGAAAACTCCTGGCATTTACAAGGGTCCAAACTAGGGCATCTTGACAGATGGGTATCCAGTTCTGCTTCAGTATATTTAGTGAAAGTCACTGGTAATTAGTTTTATTCTCAAACTTTTTGTTTTCTTAATATTTAACTGGAATTTGCCTTCCAGTAACTTAAATCTGTTATTTACAGTGTTGTATCCAGGGATAATAGAGAACAGGTCTTGGACTTCTGTGTCATTATTTCATATTCTTTTTTTTTGAAGAATGCTATATGCTTCCTTAAATATATCTTCTCAAGGCTGCTGTTCCTTTAGTCTCTTCTTATAACTTTCTAATCTCTTTCACCTTACTAATTCTCCAATTATCTTTGTTCCCTCCTCTGAATCTAAGAATCTAAGTATATATATGTAATATGATATACTTGTCCAAGCAGATGTATCTGTGTTTGCAAATTTCCTTAGTGTACACATATTTTTGCAATTTTCTTTAATATAATGCAATTGCATGTATTATTTTTATATACATATACTGGATTGTTTCCAAAATTGTTTTTAAGCTGGCAAAGTGAATCATAAAATTTGGAGAAATGAACATTTAAAATTATTCTGTGAAATTCAAACTTGGTTTGTTATGATTTAAAAATATGAAATTGGATGAATTCATATTCAAATTCAGAATAAGCAAAGTTCTCTTCTATTCTTAATCCTAACTGTAATTCTCACATCCAGTCCCTCTGGAAACTTATCAATTAATAACTGAGGAGAAATTAATTTATACTGGAAAAACGAATTACAATATCCAGTCCCTTTAGAGAGCAAGTCTGTAAACTGTAAAGTTATGTACTAGAAGTGTTTTTAAAATTTATCTTCTACATTAAAAAAAAGAAGTACAAGTACTTAAAAATGAATGCAAACTCAATTGGTGCAAATTATTTGGACAGGCATTTCATTCAGCATGAAGGTTGCAGGATTTGGTTTTGGCAAGTCTAGAAAAAGAAGGACTGGGGGGGCATGATCAGGGGTGGGATTCTACCGGTTCTGTCCACTTCTGTAGAACTGGTTGCTCTGAAGAGCAGCAGAGAGCATACATAGAACGGGTTCTATGTTTGCTGCTGTTCTGGCCCACCTGCCCGCCCGGGCTCTTACCTGACCTTTATTTCCTGCATTTTCAACCACAGCTGCTTTGTGCGACACAGCTGCGGTTGAAAAAGCAGGAAAAAAGGGCTTTTCCAACCACTGCGCACTTCACACAGCGCTGCTCAGGTGTCCGGGCAGCTCAGCAGGTCATAAACTGCACTCACATGACTTGCACGTGCATGCATGTGCGCACGATGCAGAGCAACAGAACCAGTAGTTATACCGGTCGGATCCCATCCCTGGGCATGATAGCAGTATCCCAGTATTTAAGAGGTTGCCACAAAGAGGAGAGGATCTACTTATTTTCCAAAGCACCAGAGAGCAGAACAAGAAACAATGGATAGAAACTAAACAAGGAGAGAAACAACCCGGAATTAGGGAGAAACTTCCCAACAGTGAGGACAGTTAACCAATGGAACAGCTTGCCTTCAGAAGTTGTGGGTCATCATTGGAGGTTTTTAAGAAGAGACTGGAAAGTCACATGTCTGAAATGATTATAGGGTCTTCTTCTTGAGCAGAAGATTGGACTAGAAGACCTTGAAGGTCCCTTCCAGCTCTATTCTATTCTGATACTTTATGTTCCTCTCTGGTTTCTCCTTCAACTAGTAGTTAGCTGACTGATAATTCTGTTTGAAATGTACTCTATGCTCTGATGGCACAGGAAGGCCTCGATAGAGCAATCTTGAGCCTTCAAGAGATGTAGCAACACAGGACTTTGGAGGAAAGGGTTCAATATGTGCTTTGGCCATCTGGAAACAGTTCACACAACAGTATTAATGTTACTCATTAAGTCAGATTTGTTTTGTACTGGAGAACCATAAGAAAGGCAGGTTTGGGGCAGTATCTGTTGCACTCAAAACCATGCTGCATTTTGTATCTGTTAAATGCAACTCATGTCATCAGCGCTTATGCTGACTTGAAGAATGCTGCTCAAATTACTGTGTTTACTCCTGTACAAACCATTTAAAAAATGACTCTACAATTGTTAATGCCTCCTTTTGATGTTCCAAGTGACAAAAGCTAGAAAACTCCATGACACCACCAATGGAGGCCATTTTAAGTAGTCTCTTTTGTAAAAGACAAAAGGTATACATTGCAATCTTGGATAGTAGATTTAAAGACAGCAAAAAGAACTTCAAATCCAATTATGCATAGGTGTTTCCCCCATTCAATGCAAGATCCAATTAGTTTTCCAATGGTTCCCCCTCCCAAATGTTCCTGATATCTGTATTTTATCAAAGCACTTTTTATTTTCCTTTTAGAAGAGGGGAAAAGTAAGGTTTTATAATGGATGAAAGTATATCAATAGGTGGAAGTTCAGAAAGACTATAAAAGTATGTCTGCTTAAGATCATAGAAAATGCTGAATAAGCCCCTCAGGGTTTGCCAACAAGTACTACTAGCACAATGAAAGACTGTACCAAGAAATGTTTGTCTGCTCTGGTTGTCATTTTCAAATGTTCCTTTTTGCTTTGAAAGCAGACATCACAGGATAAGATGCCAAAAGCCAGAGTCAGTGCCAACGTAATAAAATTATCTCTCCCTGCCGCCAGACGCTAAAAGCCATGCAGTAGAATTCTAGACAATACCGGAAAATATAATTTCTTTTAGCTGGAATTTTTTTTCAGAAAATGATTTCTCATATGTTCTAGCTAATTTATTCAGTGACATACATTCTAAAGAAAATAAAGGATAGCTTTATAAAAAAATAAGGTGCACATTTTCTTCGACTTATAAAAAAAATTATAGGAGTAGAGCATTAACCCTAAGGCGAGCTGACTACATTGATAAGCAATAAATTTCAATGTTCAATTCAAGGTGCTGGTTTAAAATATAAAGCTCTACATAGCTTGGCACTCATGTACTTGCAGGTTTGTCTCTCCTGAGGAGAATTAGGATCCCATCCCATATAAACTCTGGAGGTAGGGACTAGGAGGAATATCTTACACTTTCAAGTATATCTTGCACTTTCATGTATTGCTTGCATTTCTCAAAATAGTGAAAATATTAGCACATCCGGGTTGATAATGAGTTATGAGATCTTGTTTTTCTAATTCTCAAATTATTCATCTTCCCTCCTCTGAATCTAAGATATATACGTACTATGATATATATATATCCAAGCAGATCCATCTGTGTTTGCAAATTTCCTTAGTGTACATAGTGTATTGTTGTCTTTTTGAAATTTTTCCTAATATAATACAATTATATACTTTAATTGTATACACGTATATTGAACTGTTTCCATAGTAATTTGTTTTTTAAACTGGCAAAGTGCATCATAAAAAATTGGAGAAATGAACATTTAAAACTATTCTGAGAAATTCAATCTTGATTTGTTATGATTTAAATATATGAAATTGGATGAATTCATTTTCAAATTCAGAGTTAACAAATTTCTCTTCTCTTCTTAATCCTAACTCTATTTCCGACATTAATTAGCACCCAGGTTGATAATGAGTTATGAGATCTTATTTTTCTATTCCATAAACTGCCTCGAGTCATGAAAAATCTAACAATGTTTGAGATAGATAGGTAATGCTGTTTATGTAACCAGACTGAAAGAGCTAGGCCAAGCTCTTGAAATATTATTGTATTTTCACTGTAACATATGAGCCTATGATAGAGCTATGGAAAACTTGAAATGAAATGGGTGTGGAAAGGAATCGAAGGGTAAAATATATTTCTTTGGTAAACAACAAATTACACTCTGGCTTCAGTTTATTATTAATGACGCCAAGCAAAGAGTGTTTTTAGACACATAAGGCCAATGTCAAAAGCATCAACCATGGATTTCCTCCTCCACTCCTGGATAAACAGTAGCATGACAAGCAAATGACTTGGTGAAAGTGCACATCAGATGAAACTGAGCAGGATCAGGGAAATTTAGAATGCAAAAATACCACGACATTTATTTTGTTATGTCTTGATGTCTGGTTATTATGAAAGATGAGAAAGAGAAACAGGCTGTTATTGTTAGCATCAGGCCAACATTTCCAAAAATTTAGACCCATTCTGAGGTGCAGACATAATCTGTGCAAGAGTGTCCTACATTTAGTCCTTTATGCACTAAAATCTAATTATCTGCCAGGCACCCAGCCTTATTCTCCAGACCTTTACTGAAGCCTAAAGTCTGATGCCTGATATGACATGGAGCAAGACAAGTAAGAGAATTAACTATATAACAGGTCCTGACTCCTATGATATGACTCCAGACTCATAATGTAGGCTGCACACTACATCAAATTATACAAACTATTATAGGCTTATGCACAAGCACATGAATAACATGGCAGTTGTCCTACACACACATATGCATACATACACACATGTATCACATATACATATATCATGCATACATACATCCTTCTTTGTTCATCAATACATCTGGACACCAGAAAACTAGACAGACTTTACTTCAAATTTCCCACCTCCAATCTTTCCAAATACATTCTACTGAAAACTTGAAAAATTGAGTAGGTTTGATAACCCGGGATGTGGCACAAAGGAACACAGTCACATAGGTAAGAAAAGTCCCTTTAATACCTCCAAATTTGCCCCCTATGTCCAGTTACCTTCGGCTGGAGAAAAAACTCTCCCAAAAACAGTCTTTAAGTGGAGAAAATTCAGTCCAAAAACAAAGTACATATAAACTGTAAATAAAAATCCACACAAACCACGCTGCAGCAATTAACTGGACAGGGCAGGATAAGGAATTGCAGACTTCAAAGGCCAACAAAACACACACAGTTGGGAAGATGCTAGGAACCCAGATAAGCCTTGACAATAAAAGGATAACTCATGATTTGCTTCCAACAAGTTGCTGTGCACAATCTCCCTTTTTAAACATTGTGTTCCCAGATGCAGCTAATGAGGGAATCAGGACCCTTTCCTCCCCAGTAAGCCATGCAACTCACGTTGCTCCCTTCTCCGTTCCTCCCTCCATGCCCTAGGATGAAGAGGGGGTGGACCTGGATCTTCCTCTGAATTCCCTCTGCCTTGCCCTACCTCTTCCCTGCTCTGCCCAGCCGGACTTTGCCCTTCCCCAGTTTCTTCCACAGCCACTGGAGCCACACTCCCACTCCCTGTCAGCTGCTCGGCCTCCTCCTCAGAATCAGATTCTGACAGGGGCATGACAGTAGGCTGCCATTATTGTGCTTCTGGGGCACTTTGTGCTGTTTGACTGCTTAATGTTATAGAACATAATTTATCTTTTAAAGTTATTTAAAGATTAAACTGTAAAAGTTATTATTTGGTCCTATTTTTTATTTTTGCATTCCATGTTTATTATTACAACTGTTTTTATTATGTTACTTTAATGTTGTTAAATAAATAAACGCAGTTTCAGGTTGCCTCCTATTTTAGCAGAAATGCAAAAGAATGTATTTGCAAGGCTGAATTCATGCTTAAAATGGATAGGAAAAGTTATTATGTAGGATCAAGGGATGGTTTTTTAAATTTTAACCAAGCAATAAAGTTTTTGCCCACCATTGGCCAATACCTTCATAAATAGCACCTCACTAATTTAACAATAATATAATACCATTTAAATAATATTTTAATCTGTGACATTTTAATCTTTTAACTATCTTTTACTTATTTTTATAGCTTGTAAACCGCCTAGGGTCACCTTGTAGGAGTGATGGACTGCATAAAAATTTGAGAAAAGAGCAAACAAGCCAACAAACAAATAAATAAATAAAGGGAACTAGGAAGTGCAAAATTTAGATGACTTAAAATTGAGCTAAATTTGCATGCCAAGGAATTGGTATGAAAGTGTAACAATATATGTGAAAGATATTTTGCCTGATGTTTTGTAAGTCTTTATGTTAATATTTACTGTTTCAATCAGGCTTATACAGTGTAAGTCTTGAATGTTCTTTGAGGTAAATATTTAATGAGAAAAGTAGCAAAATCTACCCTTTTCATACTTTGCAATATAGTTCACAATCCAAACATGCATAAAACCAAGCATATTAGGAAAAAAATAAGCAAACAGCAACAAAAACATTAGGAAAAACAGTTTACCCGAAATGCAAATACTAGGGAAAAAATGCCTATATCCAGGATATCTCTTCCATAAACTGAGTTATGGGCACTTTTTATACTGATTTCAACAGGATTTTAGTGGGGGGAAAAATCAAGAAAATATATACCATGACACTTTCCGTTCCATGCTCTGAATCCATCTCTACAAGGGACACATTGGTAAGAACCAGGAGCATTAATGCATTCTGCATCTGGACATGTATGTGGAACTGAGCATTCATCAATGTCTATGAAAACAAAAACATCAGTGAAAATTTTAATGGTAATTAAAGAATAAATGCACATCAAAGCGGAAATAGTAGGTAGGCAGGTTGGCACTATAGACCAGATTCTTAAATATTGCAATACAAACGGCATAGATCCACTGACATATATTACAGCTGAAACTCGAAAAATTAGAATATCATGCAAAAGTTCATTTATTTCAGTAATGCAACTTAAAAGGTGAAACTAATATATGAGATAGACTCATTACATGCAAAGCAAGATAGTTCAAGCCGTGATTTGTCATAATTGTGATGATTATGGCTTACAGCTCATGAAAACCCCAAATCCACAATCTCAGAAAATTAGAATATTACATGCAATCAATAAAACAAGGATTGTACATAGAACAGTATCAGACCTCTGAAAAGTAAAAGCATGCATATGTACTCAGTACTTGGTTTGGGCCCCTTTTGCAGCAATCACTGCCTCAATGCAGCGTGGCATGGAAGCTATCAGCCTGTGGCACTGCTGAGGTGTTATGGAAGACCAGGATGCTTTAATAGCGGCTTTCAGCTCTTCTGCATTGTTCGGTCTCATGTCTCTCATCTTTCTCTTGGCAATGCCCCATAGATTCTCTATGGGGTTCAGGTCAGGTGCGTTTGTTGGCCAATCAAGCACAGTAATCCCATGGTCATTGAACCAGGTTTTGGTGCTTTTGGCAGTGTGGGCAGGTGCCAAGTCCTGCTGGAAAATGAAGTCAGCATCCCCATAAAGCTCGCCTGTGGAAGGAAGCATGAAGTGCTCCAAAATCTCCTGGTAGACGGCTGTGTTGACCCTGGACTTAATGAAGCACAGTGGACTAACACCAGCACATGACATGGCTGCCCAAATCAACACAGACTGTGGAAACTTCACACCAGACTTCAAGCATCTTGGAGTGTGTGCCTCTCCATTCTTCCTCCAGACTCTGGGTCCTTGGTTGCTCTCATCAGAAAAGAGGACTTTGGACCACTGAGCAACAGACCAGGTCTGTTTTTCTTTAGCCCAGGTAAGATGCTTCTGACATTGTTTGTTGTTCAGGAGTGACTTGACAAGAGGAATATGACATTTGAAGCCCATGTCCAGGATCTGTCTGTGTGTGGTGGCTCTTGATGCACTGACTCCAGCCTCAGTCCACTCCTTGTGAAAGTCCCCAACACTTTTGAATGGCCTTTTCCTGACAATCTTCTCCAGGCTGTGGTCATCCCTGCTGCTTGTGCACCTTTTTCTTCCACACTTTTCCCTTCCACATAACTTTCTATTAATGTGCTTTGATACAGCACTTTGGGAACACCCCACTTCTTTTGCAATTACCTTTTGAGGCTTTCCCTCCTTATGGAGGGTGTCAATGATGGTTTTCTGCACAACTGTCAGGTCAGCAGTCTTTCCCATGATTGTGATTCCTACTGAACCAGACTGAGAGACCATTTAAAGCCTCAGGAAGCCTTTGCAGGTGTTATGGCTTAATTAACTGATTAGAGTGGGACACTTTGAGCCTAGAATATTGCACCTTTTCACAATATTCTAATTTTCTGAGATTGTGGATTTGGGGTTTTCATGAGCTGTAAGCCATAATCATCACAATTATGACAAATCACAGCTCGACTTATCTTGCTTTGGATGTAATGAGTCTATCTCATATATTAGTTTCACCTTTTAAGTTGCATTACTGAAATAAATGAACTTTTGCATGATATTCTAATTTTTCAAGTTTCACCTGTATATAGGTCACAGGCAAGGCATTATTTCTTAATTTAATTCCTATGTACTCTAAAAGAATAAAGATCCTTCTTTGATTTCCATCAAAAAACTGCAGTAAATAAGTTAATGGCTGAGTTATTTCCATTGATGCATATATTTACATATATTTACTTCTTGCTTATATTTAAAGATTTTAATTTCTTAAGGCAACCAAAAGACATTAATAGAGATTAATGAGTACATGAAACTAAGAAATAAAGATGCTATAAATACATTCTTGACTAAGTAATATTATGTTTACAAATGTCCTATTCTGAAAGCAACCAGAATTTTGTCCTTGGTGCTTCCTGGTTTTTTTTAGTTTGTATTAGGAAAAAAACTTGAGTCTAAGCCCAGTGGTTTAGCAATAATGCAGAGAAAATACATAATAATATAGTTGTCACATGAGTATTAAACTATAGCCTTATCATTTAAACCCTACTTGCATCTCCCACAACTCATTTCCACTAAGATTTTTGTACAAAGCTAAGGGACTTGTACAATTACACATGATTTGAGAACAGATTAAGAGTGACAATGAGGAATATCTTGAATGAGAAACACCAATAAGGATCAAGTAGTTACTATCTAGGATTGAGAAGACAGGTAATTCCAAGCAAAGCTATAGGCAAAGAATATAGATGATAACTTCATACCTACAACTAGAAGAGTGGTCTATCAGCAACTCAGCTTAACCATTGCAAAGCCAGTGGTACATTGTGCCTGACTTTTAATGTCAGCCTTCTCAAGCCATTAACAGGGAAAGGTTAAACTCTTCATTGATTCATTATTTAATGCATATGTTATGCTCCTCCAATAAAGCTGTAGGTTGTTTAAGTCTATTTCTTGGTGTCCAGCTTTCCACCTCTCCTATTACAAGTGGGATTTTGCAATAACCTTCCCCCAGGAGTGGGGAGGGAATGGGGATTTTACAGTATGCCATGCCCACCAAGACACACTCACAGAACCGGTAGTAAATTTTTTTGAATCCCGCCCTGTAAGGACAATTAAAATATGAAGACTTTAAGCATATTGATTTCCTACTCAAATCCAGGAAGCTTTGTGCCAAAAACCAATATCACATGTTTTTGGTTAGTTGTTTTGTTTATTTGAAGCTGATTTTTTCTGCCAGTGTTTGTTCCAACTACAAATGGATTTTTTAGTATGTAACTCTTGCTATTATATAACCCTAAAGTAATTACCTTCATTGGAAATAGCAACCTTATAAGCAATTTCAGGGCAGCAGATTAACAAATCAAAAATATAATATGTTTCCTAAGGCAAAGCCATTCAATTGTTTATGGTTTTATAGAGTGTATATGATAAATGAAATCTATCCCCAAAACACAGATAGCACTGAGACTACTGATATTGTTGGCTGCCATCCATGCTGATTCTGGAAGATCTGAAACTTGATTGTGCAGGTGTGTCTCATGTTGTTGATTAGGTTCTTAGTCCTTCCAGAATTCCAACAGGTTAAAAAAAGCCAACAAGATCTTAGAAGACTGGCAGGCTTTCAAAAAGAATACTGGTTCCAGAATTACTTTGAAATAATTGGCCTTGGAGGTATACTTCAAAAGTAAATATGGCAGGTAGCTACATCTTAATACTCTATTTTGAACTATCTTCAACAACCAAGGAAACAGGGAAAGGAAAACTGAGGCCATAGGATATGGACTATACAATCCTTATGGGTTAGCATATCTGGAAAGGAGAGGCAAGGGTTGCTTTGCTTCTGCTATTCTCAATAGTATATGGTCTATATTTGTGTTAGCTGAAGGGAGGAAAGTGACAAAATATATACTGCACTTCCATTGAAATGTTGCAGGCAAGTAGGTAACGGGTAAGTTATGATGTCATATACACATTTCATTATGTTTTCATCACCTTGGTTAGTTGTGGACACTTCTAATGGCTTAACTTTCCTTGATTTCCCCCCTCTAAAGATTATAACACAGTTAAAGCTAAGAAGTCAGGAAATTTGTTTAGGAGACATTAAAACCCACCTTCACACTGGCCCCTTCTGTTCCTCTGGAATCCCCTGTCACAATATTCACATTTATATGAACCAATGGTGTTTACACAGAGTCCTTCTCCACAGGTATCAGGCCTGGCACATTCATCAACATCTAAAAACCCAATTTTGTGATAATTTAAATTTAACAAACATTAAGTAAAAATACAGCAGTTTACATAGATGATAGATAGCTAGATAGATAGACTGAGACAGAAACCATTCATAGAATACTAAACCCATGAGTTATTTTAGATCATAATTTTTTAATTCAGATGAGCTGAGTCCTTGCAAAAATATCATCATATATTTCCTGTAACACATGGGTCTGTTCTGCAGTATTTGAAAAAGTCCTTTTTGCTGCTTGGGTATCAACAGAAGTTGCTGTGACTGAGGTCTATGAAAAATGTTCTATACTTGGTTAGAAGTATATAGATATAGTGTACATCTATAGTGTATGTAGATGTCAACAACTCTTCAGAGTTTCAGACAAGAGACTTTTCTGTATCTGTATCTAGAAATGTTAGGCAATGAACCTGGGACTTTCATATACCAAGAATATGATCTACCATTAAAGTATACTTTATTCTCTCTCTGTCTTTTTTTTAAGCAAGCTTCCCATAAGAGACAGATAGGATAAGTTTATCACCTTTATACAAAATAAAATTGACTCCGGATTTAAAAACAAATCAAAACTGATGGTAGGCAGTGTTCTTTTAAAAAAATCATTTAAAATAATGAAAATAGTAAACTAAAAAAGTTTTTTTTTTTTTTGCTAAATCAAATATTGTTGACTATATTGCTCATAATTGACCTATCATTATTTTGATGTTTCTCATTATCCCTCTTTGTTAGTGTTACTTTATACACATAGACAGAAATAGTATCAGTAGAGAGAGAAACATGACTTTAGTTCAGAATGAGTGGGTTATACTTGCGAGGATAAACAATGCTAGAATAAGATACAAAAATAGTCTTGTTACATCAACATATACCATATATATTAATGCCCATATTAGGCATCCCTTTTTCCAAGTGATTGTGTCTTGGTGGAAACAGGACGAAAGAAATATTCCAACTTTGTTGTTTTATATAAAGAACTTAATCATGATAGCTGGGGCAGATGGTTGTTTCAGGTCTAGCATGTAAAAAACCACAATATTAGACACAAATAATTTATACTGCAATTTCTGGCAAGTGCTCAATCAGTGTTCAAAATATTTTTTCCCAGTAAATGTCATTTTGATTTTGGGGATCTGGGAGTATCTCTTTTTCTATATTACCCCCCACCATCCTGACTAATGTATTCCCAAATCAATAACCAGAGATTGAAAGAATAGGTGCATACAAATACATTCTCAAGAACCATTTCATCAAATTATATAGATGTCCGAAATGAACCAATATTTACAGTAAACATTGTTCTTGCCATTTAGAAATTATATTAACTTCAGAGTCTACTGAAGAAAGTACTTTGCTTAGAACCCCTATTCTCTCTATTCTTGTGCTTTAGACTGTCATGCCCCTGTTGGAGTCTAACTCCAAGGGAGAGATGGAACAGCTGACAGGGAGTGGGAGTGTGGCTCGGTGGTTGTGGAGGAAACTGGGGAAGGGCACAGGCCGGATGGGCATTCAGAGGAAGACCCAGGCCCATCCCCTCTTCATCCTAGGGCACGCAGGGAGGAGCGGATAAGGGAGAAACCTGAGTGGTATAGTCTACGGGGGAGAAAGGGGCCCTGATCCCCTTCATGGGCTGCAGCTGGGAGGGCTGGTTAAAAGGACAAACTGCGCATGGCAAAGTTGCTGGACGCAAAGTGTGCATTTTTGTCGGAGCTTATCTGTGTTTTGACTTCCTCCCAACTGTGGTTGCTGTGTATTGGTAGAAGTCTGCAATTAATCATCCTTGCCTGCTGTAGTAATTCCTTCAGTATGGTATGATGGGTTTTTTATTTTGAATTAACTTTACTTTGGGTGCGGACTGCATTTACTCTCTCCGTAAACTGTTTTCTTTAACAATTTGATATCCTGCCGAGGATAATTGGACAATGGGGCCAAGTTGGAGGCATTAAAGGGACTTTCTTCTATTTTTGTGACTTGCTTATTTTTGTGTCACGCCCCGAGTCATCACATAGACATAACCATAGTTTTTATACCTACATTATATTGTCAAGGAAGTACAATTGTCCAAATATATATTTGAAGTCTGTATTGTGAACAATAATTTTCCTTCTGTAACTGTGATCAAATGTTAACTACTGCTACAGTATAGTATAGTATAGCATTGTGCAGTATTTTTAGGAATGCATCTATTCAATCAAATTCTTTCCTTAATCAATCTAACTTTTTTCCAATCACACCAATATATTTCAGATTCATGCTTTTAATCATTAGCCTTAAGGATTAAGAAGCTGCCTCATATAAAACTCAGTAATTACCAACACAATCTGTTCCTTGTTCATTGGCCATGAACCCAGCCTGGCATATACACAGGAAGCTTCCTTCTGTATTTTCACAATGCCCAAGGGAGCAGAGATGAGGAGTCTGAGAACATTCATTAATATCTGTAAAAGAAATAAAAAAATATATGAAGACTCCATACTTTTACACTGCCATCACTTCACTCCCTCTAATGTCCTTAAGCACCTTCTGAAATTAAAAAAAATCTTCAAATATGCTTACATAGTAAGATTTTATATAAAATTTGATTTAAAAATATAATTACCAGCTGTAAACTTCGGTGCATTAAGTTTTTTGGATATGAAATCTACTTTTGCTGATCTTTTAGATGTAACATATATATTTATGAATATGAGCAAGCATTGTATGCACTTCTGCAATCTTTTAGAAATCAGGAGATAAAGATTGCTCTATTTTACTTATATAGATATAATGTTAGGTATATTAGTTTAAATATTGAGTTATATTTTTTGCAAATATTCTAGTAAATCTACCATAAAATTGCTTAGATTTGTATTAGGATTCCAAAATTATGAAATTATGGAATTCTTGACTGATTACTCAAGAAACTTCCATTTTCCTCACTTAAATGTGTAAACAAATTATTATTGTGTGTCTGTAAAGGAAATAAACAGATCAAGCATGCTATATTTAAAAACTCAGGGAAGAAGGAGGGGAAAATAAATTAAAATTATATTTTAACTTGTATTATGTGTCCAAAAGAGAAGAACCATTCTTATTTGCTATTGTCACAACACAGGAATAAATAGTAATATTTTTCCAGAACCTTCTCACATGCATCATGTTAGCAACTGGGAACATGGAATGTAGATTACCAGAACATTTTGTTTGTTGATCATTAAGCCTATATCCATCATAGCATAAGCAGGTGTATCCCACAGGCAAGTTAATACAATGTCCTTGTCCACAGATGTCTGGGTTGACTGTACACTCATTGATTTCTAAATGAAGGGAAAATACTTGTAATAAACCATTTGAAACATTTGATCATATCATCAATTTTAAAAGAAAGATTAAAAAAACCACAGAAACTAACTAGAGTCAATTTGGATAAAAAAATGATTCCACAGCAAAGTGAAATATAATATAAGCATCTAGGTAAATTTCTGTAAAGGTCTTTTTCCTCCCCTGTTGTTGCATTTTCCTGTTGTTGCAATTTTCACAGAGTACTGATGGATGCACAGTTATTGTGCATGGTTAAAAACTTCACTGACCATGTTGGAGAAGTCCAATTTAGAAAAGGTCTAGCTATGAGGTCACTATGATTTAACACTGACACAATGACATGATGCCATAATTAATTAAATTACAATATCAGTAGAGGATTGGGACTGCAAATTTTGCCCAAAGAGCTTCTTGCTATGGCAACTTGCTGCTATTGGCAAAAGGAAATGGTGCTGCCCAGGAGAACTATAAAAATTTTCCTCATAACAACCTAACATCATTACTTCAGCTAGCAATCTTTCACTTTTTTATTTTCTCCTCTGGAGAAAATTCTGGGCAAGAGCAGTGTGCACTGAAGCTGGGATGCTGTTTTGCTTTCCAGATAGAGTAACACTATTGCTTATTCAAAATCCCCTATCCTACTTTGAAATATCAAATTGAAACAGAAAATAATTTCACAGCGCTATGGGCTCAACCACAGCCCAGTGGTACTAGTAATACAAAGTTGAATTAAAGGTACACATGAACATTGTGACTGTTGATTTAACAATTTTGCTCTAATTCGTTCGTTATATTCTTCACACGCAAGATGGAAGAAGTTTGGCCTTGGATAAACATCTGGAGAAAAAAATATCTACAGCTGAAAAGGAGTCAAGTCTATGAAATGTCTGTATTGAGGATATCATGAAAAAGGTCCCCATAATTTATTTACATGTGTAATAGTGGAAAATAGACAGGTTGTCTAGAATATGTAAGACTCAAACCACTCAAACACATGTATGTGTTTCTATGTGTGTGTGTGATGTGTGTTTACAGGTGGTCCTTAACTTATGACCATAACTGAGCCTGACAATTATGGTCATAAGTCATGACGGTCATAACTACGTGATTGGACTCATTATTGGGACCTTTTCTGCAACAGTCATAAAGCAAATGCTATGGTTATGAAGTGAATGCTGTGCCCATTAAATGAACCCATTGATCATTATGGGGTGGTTTTTCCCCCCAAAAAAATCGAAAGTAAACACAGGTTTCCATAAAAAAATATAAAAATTGCCATCATGTAGGATGTTGCAAATGGCTATAAATGGAGTTTGGTTGCTGAGCACCCAAATGCAGTAACATAATGGCCAAAGGGGCTGTCTTGGTCAAAAGTTGTTTTGGGGGATCTGTTCAAATGATCGTTAAGGGACTGGTCATAAGTTGAGGAACACACACTCATACCATTACATACGAATTGAACATGGTCCTTAATAAAGTTTAATTTTCCAATTTGTGATTTTTATACTTTATTTAATAAAATATCGAATTTAGGTAATAATTATTCCAGTTGTTCACTTTAGAAGCATGTTGTCCTAGGCACAATGGACAGTGAGGTTTTGTGAAATCTTAGGACAGAATAAGGTATGATCACTTTCTGTACCATTTTGTTACATGCATACATTAATAAGTAATTTACAGTAATATGCTAATAATAATAATAATAATTTATTCGACTTGTATGCCGCCATTCTCCCTAAGGACTCAGGGCGGCTAACATAAAAACAGCACAAAATTTCAATAAAAACAAATTAAACCTAACAAGTCGGAATAAACAATAAAACATTAAAACATTAAAAGAGTAAAACAGTTAAAAAAACCCCACTCGGGTCATTCCAGGCCGGCCTGTTGAAACAACCAGGTATTCAGGTCCCGGCGGAAGGAGCGGAGATCAGGGGCCAGATGGAGATCCACGGGGAGCTGGTTCCAAAGGGTGGGAGCTCCCACGGAGAAGGCCCTAGCCCTGGGAACCGCCAGCCGACAATGCCTAACTGACGGTATCCCAAGGAGGCCCCTCCTGTGGGAGCGAACAGGGCGATCAGCACATGATGCACATGAACATCTGCATTGCAATGCAAGTCCCAATTCCTTGAGATGAATATTAAAATAAACTACACTAGTAGACATGCATTTTTGAAACCTCTCAAACAGAATAACTGCAGCTGATATATAAACTTGCGAAATCGTTCCAGAATATAAGAACTAGCAGGAAATCCCCATCCAAATCCTTCAATGTATTGAAGCACATTTACACAGAGCATTCTGTTCACCTACAAAGGAATCCTTCTGCTGCTCTGTACTTTCTAAGATGCGATAACAACATTCCATTGGTTGTTGTGATATGCACCAATTCGTACCACCAATGGTTTTTTGCATCATACCTGTAACTTGAGTTGGTGCTATCACTTGACTAGCACTTGAAGTGGAGACATCTGGTCCAACTTCTACAGGCAGCGGAGGAGAGGTTTTCTCCACCACTATTGAGTGAAAGAAAAGTATTTCTGTATGAGATAGGCATTCCTAAAAATATAGACAGCTTACTGCATTAAGAACCAATGTAAATGTACTAATATCCACTTCATATGTAATAGTTTTAACAATGCATGTTAAAAGCACCCACTGAATTTCTTCCAGATCATAAAACTGAAGTGACAAGGAATTGTCTAACTTATACGGTTAGCTGCATTTACCCTCAAAGATATCCAGAGTACATGTAAGATTCCAGATGGTATTAGTTTAAATATGAACATACATAGTTATTAATAGTAAAAAAAATACCTAGAATTTATCTTAAAGAAATCTATTCTAAATTTGAACCTTTACTACAGTTTACCCATTGGTTATAGTGTCATACATGGCAATATATTGAATGATGTGCAGTACATATAACTGAAGAAAGCATGACAATCAACTTCATTGGTTAAGCATTGCTGGAAAAAGATGTCTGCAGCAGAAATGCTAGGCATCATCTTCTAATAATGCTTCTTATTTATTTTGGGGGTAACAGACAGCCCCCACATTCAAATAGATATAAGTGTCTCTTCCAAGACATTTACCCCTGTAATTCAAAATACTTTTAAAGATGTATATGCAGATTTAAATGCAGATACACCTCATTTAGATTAACAGAGTTGGAAGGGAACTTGTAGGTCATCTAGTCCAACCCCCCACCCAAGCAGGAGACCCTACACTTGCATATAACATTTTTGGGCATAATCAATCAGGCATAGCAGCTACACAACCTCCACAGATTTCAATGGGCTCATCAGATCTAAGACTGCAATTCAAAGCTTCATTGGATATCACAGGTATATTGTATGGACACCAAAATATATACACTTTCCAGATCCTCTTCCCATTTTAGTGGACAATATTCTTCAACACATGGGGAAATTGAAAAGGCTTCCTAAAATGTAACTTACCTGCTATCTAATGTGCTTTTCTAGGTTGCATAATATATAAATTGTAATGAATTTAAAATGACAAAAAATGAAGTAATACATTGAATCATAAGCTGACTAATAAGTGATTATTATTGTCAAGCTGAACAAGAAACTGAAAGAATGGGCAAAGTAAATAAATACCCAATTAGATTTTTATGTATAATTCTACTGATTTTCTTATTATCCCCTCAGTTGCAGAATTTGGCAATCTGCAGCCTCACCACCCCATCTCCAGTCTCCAAAGTTCCCCAGAGTAGGAAGAAACTCATTTATGGGTTGTTTTTAATGTAGTTAGGGATTTTAAGGTAGTGGGCTCATCCCTTGGGCTGTGGTTTGGTACCAGGCCATGGCCCATTTGGAACCAGATCATGCAAGCAGTGGGCGAGCATGTGCGCACACCTCCACTTGCACGAGCAGCAGGCATGTGTGTGTGTGTGCAAAGTTCCATTTGTGCAAATGGCATGCATATGCACCTGCTGCCTGTGCAAACAGAGCTGTGCGTCTGCACATGCTTGCCCACCTCTTGTGTGCAACCATAATTCCCACCCCCCCGGTAGTACACAAAGGCAGAAAGGTTGGAGACCGCTGTATTAAGGAGCAAAATGAGTGCAATTCTGAATAGGCTTAAAACATTCTACACTACCTTAAAATCCTTGGAAAATAACCTGATTTTTATTCTTCTCTGGATTTGAACTTTAAGTTCCGCTCAAACCATTCAAAGTGGGAGCAAAAGAATCTGAAAATGTGATCCCTGACTACTTTTGTAACATCCCAAGTTCACCATTCGCACCCGTTATTGGCTTGTGATCAGGTGGGGATGCACAAACAGAAAGTACAGTTCTCAAGGTTGCCCAGTTTGCATTGATGCTGAAGTCTCAGTCAACCGTAGTGTAAAGGAGGCAGAGAAACTGCACAAAAATATTCTGTCTACCAACATAAGACACACAAAGATTCATTGTGTGTTTTTTAAAAAAATTTCTATTCATGCCAGGAAATGCTCTGCTAAATGTTGTTGCATTTCTTCTATTGGAAAAACAATTCCCCTTCTTAGGATTGGTGCAGACATAACATTTCTGGTGAATCCACAGCAAGAACATCAAGAGTGTAATTTCTCCACAACTAATACTATTTATTTATTTAAAATTAGATCACATTCTTCAGTAACGTCTTTTGCACACACAAAAGCAGGAACCAGTAGAAAACAGTAATGCATTCAGAAAGCATTGACAGCAAGAGAGAGCAGAAGGAGAGGGAGAGAGAAAAAGGAAGAAGAGAAAAAGAAGAAGAAAACCCCAGCAAATACTTTAAAAGGTTTAAAAAACAGACACGTATTTGCCTTGTCATGAAAAGGCAGAATAAATGGCCTTTGATGAACTTTGTAACACAAAAACAATGTGCCACAGAGCAGGTTTTAGGCATTAAATTACAGGTGGGAAATATTGCACTTTTTCTAATCTTCATTAGACCACATATCCCAGAAGACTAATATTGTCAATAAAATCCAAATTATCCACTCTAGCGTTGTGCGCAATAATTGGAATATTTATCACCATCCAATATTTATTTCAATCCATAGGATCTATAATTTGTAGAAATGATAGAGCACTATGATCACAGTTCCCTTACAAGTAGAAACTAGTGACTTTTTACATCAAATTTATAACAAAAATGATCTTCATCTTTTAGTACAGAGATAATAATGCAACCATCTTTCTGTAAATTTAAACAAATAACATCAATCTATAAAATATCTTTTTGTCACTTTTGTTTTGTTACTCCTTCTCCCTTTTATGTCAGTTTGTTTTTTAACATTTTATACTGAAAATTAATAAAGACATTATTTTAAAAAACAAAACAAGTAGAAAGTAGTAACTTTTTGCAACATGGTATAATATAAACAAGATAAAGGGTATATTAGAGTAAATCTTGATTTAAACAACTGTTTGGGGACAAGCATGTTCATTCAATATGAATTTAAATTAAATTTTACATTATTCACATAATTATATAAATCACATCAATTGTCTGGATTACATTTTAATTTATCATCCTTGCCACTGAATGCAGTTGAATCCGAAAGCTGGTCAGTTTTATTGTATTACAAAAAACTACATTAAAGTACACAACAAAGCATTTTTTGTACATGAAGCCCTGGTGACACAGTGGATAGAATGCAATATTGTAGGCTAACTCTGCCCATAGTCTGGAGTTCGATCCTGACAGGCTCAAGGTTAATTCAGTCTTCTATCCTTCCAAGATTGGTAAGGACCCAAATTGTTTGGGACAATATGCTGACTTGGTAAACTATTCAGAGAATACTGTAATGCACTATATGGCAAAGTGCTATTTCTATTGTTATATTGCTTTTTATATATTCTCAGAGTGCAACAAATGGAATTCATTTAACAATGACTTATATTTATCTGTTCATTGATTCAACTGTATAACAACTGAGTTAAAATAGATATGAATTATTCTCTCTATATATATCTCATTTTTGTCCAAATGAACCTTTCTTCATTGACAATGTTCTATGCAATGATTAATCCTATGCATCTATTATAGATGGTTATATGTTAAGAATAACATGTCATTTGTTTCTCAGAATTTCTTAATGTTGCTTTATGATAAATGCTGGGGACTGAAAAGATTGTTCTGTTGAACAACAATGCCAACTATTTGACTCATCTCCATCAAAAAAAGCATCAAATGTTCAAGTGGAAATTTCTCAAGTACTCTGATGAATTCTGCAAACTCCATTCTAAATAGAGTAAATACTATTCTAGTAGTTCCATTAAATTTAGAGATGAAGCTAGTGCAGAAATCTTACACTGAAATATGTCACTTTTGCAGCAACTCAAAAGCATAACAGCAAAATAAAGTCTGCCGTATAACCAATCTGATAACATGCTAGGACAGATCAGAATGGCTGGGGAAGCTATTAATGGAAAAAATCAGCTTGGATGCAGAGATTCAAAATATCAACAATACTGCTGGTCCACAATATCTGAGCCAAATAACATTAGATCTAAAATCCAAGTTTCAGTATAGATGTATAGTTAATTGGTCAGTAGTATGGTTTTTAGTATGCCAACTTCCATTTAAAAAAAAAGAATGAAAGTGTTTTAATTTTAAAAATTCAGGTGAAGCAGAGAGGATTATATCATAGGCACATTAACCTACCCTGCAAGCCAAGGGCAGAGTGCAGCCTTAGCTTAATAAATAATGATAGTATTTATCAGTGTAGACCAAAGACTTCCTCCAATTAACATTAACATAAAAGGTAGAAGGAATTAACCATAGAAGTCCATAAGTCTTTAAGTTGGGCGTGGGGTGGGGGTTGGACTAGATGACCTACAAGATCCCTTCCAACTCTGATTATCTGTTATCTGTAAGTTGCCATGGTTGGAGACCCCTGCTGTAATTCACCATCCTGGCTATGAGAATTACATTTGCCTAAACTAAAAGAGAGTGCAGATGGATCATAAAGATTTCAGATGGATCATCTATAAATGGAAACATGTGCACCTTTCACAGCAATAGTATGGAAATGATTGTCATTGCTTTCTTTTTTTCAAAATTTATTTACTTTCCTGTCTAACCCTCTAGTTCAGGGGTCTCCAACCTTGAAAACTTTAAGACTTGTGGACTTCAACTCCCACAATATCCCAGCTAGCACAGGAGTTGAAGTCTACAGGTCTTCTACAAGGTCTACAGGTCTTCTACAGACCCCTGTTCTGGCTGGACAACCTTGCCAACCTTCCTATCCCAAGCTCTCATCATTAGGGCTGAAGATGAAGCACAGTCCTACAAATTAGATGCAAGTCTGCTAACTTTCTGACATCAATCAAATTGACTAGGTGCCAATCAGCCAAGATTGACATCAGCGAAAATTGACTGGGTGCCTGTGAGTTTTATGTAAAATTTAAAATTAATACAGAAGTCAGACAAAACAAACTAAACTTTGGAAAGTAAGAAATTCGAAGAAACAAACATAGATCTACTCACTCCTACTAGTTAGAATTCTAATTTACAACTTGTGTGGCCTCAAACTGAAAAGGCCAACATGCCTATGCATTGAATGCATGACTATCTGCCAGAAGAAGCAAGCATCATTTGAGTGACTGCAGCTGGATGACCAGAGATTACGTAGAATATTCATAATGTAATATCTGAATAGGATTGCAATACAGTTGGTTAGCAGCAAATATAGAATAGCAAAATTAAACACTTTGTATAGTACTTAAATTCTTTAATTCATAGTTGGAAGTTATAATAAAGGCTAGTGGCTTAGATGTCTTCAAAAAGGTTAGCTAAATCCAGAGAGATGACAAAAAAAATCAATGACAAAAAAATGCAATTCCAGCTGCCAGAAATCAAAAGAATTTTGGTGTTCATGTATATTTCTGACTGTGTTTTGCTGCAGAAAAACTTGTAGATGAAACAGACTCAATCGCATTGTTTCCTGGATTAGGAGATTCTTTTTACACTCTTCTTACATGTCTTAGTTACCACTCATTTAGATTACTGCAGAGCTCTGCCATTCAGGAACTATATTTGTTCTAGAACAAAGTAGTGTGAGTAATTTTTTTGGCTGATAAGCTTCATTGCTTATCAGTTGGCTTCTGGATGCAATTCAAGGTGCTGAATGTCGTCTATAAAGCCTTCATGGCTTAGCACCTGGATATACAGGCCTGTCTTTTTCAAACTATTTCTCCCTGCCCTGTAATCTCTCTTAAAATGAGAATGCTCTGAATCCATCAACTAAATGTATCATCTTATGGAGCCTGGACAGATCTCTTCTGTGCTGCTTCTCACATCCTTAGGAACAGGATGTTCCCTGTGAACTTGTCCCACTGTTGTCAGGTCCAATTTTATGGTAGCTAGCAGGCCCAGGGCCTCTTGTGAACTTAATGATCATTATAAGATTTTGATGTTTTCTAAAAACAGTTGCTTATTAAAATTTATTTTTAGTTCCTTATTTATGGTATGTTTTAATCCTCTCTTTCTCTCTGTCATACAAGCAACGTTTTTAAACAAAAATAAATGTGGCATTTATGGTCTTTCAAATTGCTATCCCAGAAGGAAGAACCCGCAAAATAGAATAATTATTCCTGTTGACAACTAATGACAAAAACAAAGATCTCTGTGTAAAGAAACTGTGTACTTTTAAATAGTAGGTTATTTTATTTTAATTTTAGAGGATCTTAAAAATATTATCCAATTGATTAATTGGTACTCAATTAAAACCCTCAGTTCTGATTCTCCTTGACCTTTTGTTTGTTATAATATTATAGCATTATGCTTAAATAATAACACACATTTGAACTTCAGTTTTATGAATTTTTTAGTCAGCAAATGTAATTGTTAATGGAAGAGCTGTACTAAATGAAATCCTGAACTGATTGCCTGAACAATCAAAAATAGCATGATTTAGGTTTTATTTTTGAAATAAATATTTTTAACAAATAAAGAATGAGCTAAATGTAAGAGAATATTCACCAATACATACTGTCACTGCGTTGTTGTTTTTTTGGTTTGTCTGTCAAGCTCATAAGCTCATATTATAGCAAGCAGGTGTCTGCCAGCCAGCACTGTGTTATCTTGTCTCCATAGTAATGAGATAAGAAAGTCTTGTTATGTTTTGATTTACTGCGCATGTGTACAAAGTTTATACTTCACTTCCTGTAACTTCCCTTGTACTTTTTCCTTTGTTCTTTTTTATATATGCCTTGGTGAGAGATTGAGGAAGCTGCAAGTATGTAGCTCCGTTTAGGTTTTCTTATTTTATAAATAAAAATGTTTCTTAGATTACTTCCCGGATCTATTTTTATCAGCATTGACAGCAAAGAAAAGCACGGTCTATCACCTCTAATTTAGCAGGGATGTGTTGGAAGATTTACTCCTTGACAAAAGGTTTTTTAGCCTTGACACATACATTAACCAGAGATTATAATATTATAATCTCAAAATGTAATTAATTTCTTCCCACAGTTTTCATTACAGGTAGTCCTTGACTTACAACTACAATTGAGCCCAACATTTCTGTTGTACGTGAGACATTTGTTAAGTGAGTTTTGCTCCATTTTATGGCTTTTCTTGCCTTAGTTAAGTGAATCATTGCAGTTGATAAGTTAATAACCCGGTTGTTAAGTAAATCTGGCTTCCCCATTGATTTTGCTTGTCAGAAGGTTGCAAAAGGTGATCACATACCTTGGGACACAAGTACAATCTTTAGAAAACACAATGAACGCTATCTACAGGGAGAAAAGAAGCTAGAGATTTGGAAAGAAGCAAATATAGCATTAATACCTAAAGAGGAACTAGATTTAGACTTTAACAAGATACCATGAAATCATTATTTAATAATGACCACAAGCTGTTTCACATCAATTTTAGCTGATAGACTAAAATAATTTTGTAAGAATTTATTCATGACTATTGATGTGGATTTTTATCTAAAAGACAATATTAGAAACCTGCTGGACATTTTGGAATATTTGGAGCAATATAATGAAAAATAAGCCACATTTTCTTAGATGCAGAAAAGTTCATTGATATTTATAATAGAGCTTCATATGAGAAGAGGTGAAAGGTCTATTTATATGCAAAAAATATTCTTACTCAGAAGGTATCGAAGACTATTAAACCGAATGTGCACCAAAAGTCTTACTCTTATTGGTAGCATGACTTTCAACTTCAAATGAGATACTCATTACTCCATACCCCAATAAAAGCTAAACATTATTCTGATTCCATGAAAGAGCAAAAGGATAACTGGTTGGTAGTGAAGTCAGCTGTAATGTTTGATATATTGGTCATCACGTGGAATAGTCGCAACTTTATCCTCCTTTAAGAAATATTTTACCTTTAGTACTAGCATCTCCTGGTACAGTTTGTCCACTCCCATGACTTAAAGGACAAATAAATAAAGCTTTAATGAAATATTAACATTGCTCCATGGTTTAAAGAAAATTCCACACAAAACTTCTAACAGGAAAACAAATTTTGATCAGTTGTTATTAACACAGAATCCACCACGAACATTTTAAAATGAACAAATACAATATAAAGATTAGCATGAAAAAAAATCACATTCATTCAAGCCGCTTTTATACAAATCTTTGCAGCTATATACAATTTTAAAAATAAACCTCATCTTACTGGATTAAGATCAGTTCAAGATGTTCATTAGGTTGACTATGTATTTTTCAAAGGTTAAAAGGATAACTACAATATATGAATATAATAAGTAAAAACAGAAATCTCAACTTAAGTGGCAATTGAACATTAACATGATATTCTATGCAAAATTTGACCCAGTCATTTTAAATTAAACATATTCAGGCATAAGCTTCCAGCTCAAAACAATTTACTTTGTAGGTCTGATATACAGTTTTCAAAGTCATTTCAGTGAATTTGTAGCTTCTGTGCTTTCTGCATTATTTCAAACCCCACCCAAGACACACTGGCATACAACCACATTTAGCTACTCCGGAAGGGCAATAATTCAAAATCAAAATAATCACATCACTCCACATAACACTCTGTATCTACCAGTCTATGTTCTGTTCACCAATAGCGTGTTGGCAATGCACTTAATTCTGCACATGCGGCAAGCTCTTTGCTTTTGTTTGCATTGATGTTAAGCATGTTAAAAAAACAGGACATTTAGAAGCAGCTGATTTTAAAGGCATTTGCAGGAACCATGCAAAGACTGAGACATAAAACTATGAAACTGACATCTAGAAATACTTCAGGTAACAATTGCAATGGTGAAAAGCTTTGGCAATGGTGAAAAGCTGTGTTTCATTTTGAAAACATAGAAGATTCCAAACATTTAACACTTAACCCAAGAGAATTCAATTTCAGATTTGCGGGGAGGAAATAAAGGACGAAATTAAGATTTACTCCCATGCATATATCTGCAAGAAATGTATAATTTACTGGGAGTATGTCACCTGATCCAGTTCTTTGCCCAGAGGGCTAAACATTTTTTTATATGCACCAAGTTGTAGAATCTGAAACCAGTTCCTATAATAAATGATACAATCAAATACTTGATAGGCTGCTGGAAGGCCATCACATTTGATACAAGCACTTTACACTGTAAGAAATACACAGGAAATAAGAAACACGTGAACATACTCAAAAACACACTAAACTACATAAAGAAATCCTTTTCCACTCTCACCTTCTCTCACAGCCACCTCGGGCTCACTTTTCTGTGAGATGGTCAGTGCCTCCACTGGCTCTTCCTTTGCTGGGAGAGGTGGAGGAGAAGGACCTTTAGCAACAGGATGAGTAATCTGGGTCTTGCCAAAGACAGGTGGCTGAACTCTAACTGCAGGGTGATGATATAGCTTGTTTCTATGAGAGCCAGAAACCGTATAGCCCATTCCACCAGGGCAGATTTCCTTAAAAGCAGCTAGATTTGGGATGGGAAAACATTCCTTTTAAGAATCTAAAAATGTAACATTTTTGACACATTGGAAAACAAAAGAAAGAAAATCTGACATGAAGAATGTTTTATAAATGTTATGCATTCTACTGTTAAGCAAAATCACAAATTACATGACAGTAACATTGCATAAGTTACGTGGGAAGATATATTGTTCTTCCTAGAAAAAGGTTCAATTTGAGAATAAATTCAACCAAACAATGGGCATTTTCAAAGTGAATTCTAAATTCTGGTTCAGGATCACATGAAGGATTCTGAGACTTGAAGTTTCTCTCCTCCTCTCTAGTGCAGTCTTGGAGTAGGAGATTGGAAGCTATATTAATTACTCAAAATCAAATTTCCCAATATAAGTTTACTGTTGTTTGGTTGATTGGGCAATTTATTGTTTAAATGACTTGAAAATTCCTATTTCTGTTACACAAAACTTTTATTCAGAAGCACAAAAAACCCCTCCTTTAATTTCATCCATGTTTCATCTACAATAAACTGGTATCAATAACATCATAGTTTCTTCCCACCTTAATTTGTCTCAGACACCTAATACAGATAAGAAGCCTTAGGAATGCCACTTCTGTGATAATTACAAACATGAAGACCAGTATCACTTTAGAAAATTCTCACATGTGACACACACATTTCAATGCATTTTTGACCATCTTGTAAAATGAATTATGCAGTAACAAACATCACTCAATAAATGCTTTGTAATTGGAAAGCTGGTCATTGCAAAATATCGAAGGAAAAAAACCCTCATATATTGGGGTTTCCAATGATAAGAGATACAACCAATACAAGATTATGGTGAACGATGTTACATTATCATCTATGTGGTATGTTATATACATGGGTGCAAATACATCCATTTTCTGGGAACCTCTTACCTGTTCCTGGAAGGGGACATTTTTCACAGTGGGGGCCCCAAGCCTTGCCAACACTGCAACAGCAGAGCTGCTTGCTGAGCTGAACAGAGAGAGGGTGCATACACTGCTTTCCTGCACTGACAAACCGGTAGCAAGGCCCTTTCTCTTCAATGACCATGGGATTATCAACTGCAGCAAAAAGGGAAGGAGGATGCTGAAGTTTACTTGAGAAACAAAACAGGGAAACACCACAGGAGTTCCACCACCAAATAAGGAAAAAAAAAACTTCAACACATCATTAGAGAGAAAAGGATGCCGCTATCTAGAAACAAACATTTCTTACAAGTCATATCTGACATCAATTTGATACAGTTCAAAAAGTAAAGCCCAAATTGTTTAGAAGTAAAAGCCAGTGTTCAAATTAGATGCGGCCATGCTCCAATAACATAGAATTAGGAGAATGCCTTATTCCCATGCAGAAGCACTTAAGCAAGCTTAAAGCAGGTGAACAGTAAAAATTCAGAACGCTGACAAATCACACACTCAATTCCAACACTCACATTACAAAGCTATGTCACAAATGAATTACAAAATGACAACCTAGACTTGATAGGTAAGATCATTTAAGGTCACCAAGGAAACTGGAAACTAAAGTCATTACTAATTAATCAATGCACATAAATTAAATCATTGGCAAAAAAAATCAACTAAGAACACTATCATCCTTCCCAAATGCTTTGTTCTTTTTCTGCAGGTCTTTCCAAATTCACATCACCAAAATCTGAAATTCCTTTAGTTAACAGAACTACTGTTCTGTTGTTGTTGTTCTATAAAAAAATCATAGCTACAAGAACAGATAGCAAGGAGTCAAAGTGAAATTAGAATATATTGTATCTCCTTCTGATACTATAAAAATAAAACAAGCTATATTGGCAGGAAATTTGAATCATGCTAAAATATGGGAAAATATAATGAATAAGAATGCTAAATCAGATGTGGTAATAACTAAGCAAAAGTTTAAGTCATGATCACCAAGCTGGATCAAGTTATAAATTATATTCCACATATACAAATCTGTTTCTTCTGTCCTACAAAAAAAACAAGACATTTATCAAATTTACGGCTGATTAGTTATATTCATTTTAGTGAATCCTATTTTTTGCAGATTTGGCATGGCTTTATTTTAAAAGATATTTTGCCTTTTCCAAGAAGATCCTGGGTCTTCTTACCAAGACTTGCCTAGATCCCAAGTGTTTTTATTGATTCTTAGCAGAATACATATTTAATTTGTAAAAGAATGGTTCAAAGGTTCTGTCCTAAACTCTGAGGAACTATTAAGAATCAACCTATCCATTATCCAATTGACAGATGTTGCACAGCAGCAGTAATTGATAGATTTTGCCCATATTCTGATATATATTACGCACAGGACATTAAAGAAGTAATTGTTGATATTCTTCAACTTGACAAAGACCATCTTTCTTTATAATTCTTCAAGTACAAACAACCTAGAAAAAGTTACTTTTCTTCATCTATTTGCATACAAATAAAAATAGGAAGAAAACATTTCACCTGAAACAATTTTTTACAGATGCAATCTAATTATAATTCAATTAAGATACACAATCAATTTAAATATAGCTCCTGTATTTCAAGCCAACTATGTGTAATAATTGTACACAATAATTTCTCTCTCATTTATTCTAGAAAGGGAGAAATTACAAAAAGTGACAATATATCTGTTGGGCTTCAAAATGTTTTAAAACAGAAATGTACTTATATAAAGGATCACATTGTATTATTTGAGGATGTTATTAAATAATTATTAGGTGTCTAAGTTGAAACAGCCTATAATCTTTCTACTGAGCATGAAATTTGCAATACAGTTATGATATGATCATACAGTATCAGGCACATCATCACATTTAGTTTTCTTAAAACAAATCTGCCTACAATCTGGAGTTAATTTTTTGTCTTGCTTTGCTATTTATGGGAAGGGTGGGCAGTTTGGGAAACTGCATTTCTTTCAGAATGTTGCTTTTATAGTTGAAATCAGTTCTTTCAATGTGAAAATTCATGTGTTGCACTCCATTGTACTTTTTTTTTAAATGGCACAGTTTAGTTATGAGCAAAACAGCCCACCTCTAATAAAATGGTGGCTTTTAGAACCCAAAGATTCCCATAAATAGATAAGGCTTTTCTCCCGATCTCAGTCTTTCTAGTAACACATAAAAAGAAGAAAGGTTTAAGGAATTCTGTAAAAACTCTATTCAAGATTCATTATTAATTCTGTCCAAGTAGGAAAAAGTGTGCAGAGTTCATTATGTGGCATTGCTATCTTCTCACATAAATTCTACTCCTCTACTTTCCCCACTCAAATAATATCCGCTACATTGCATGGCATCATTTGTAAAAAGAAATTTTCTCCAAAGCTTTTCCATATGCAACTGCATAGCTGCTTGGCTACCATCACTATTATTTTTTTTGTAAAGTTTTATATTTTCTGGCTTTGGGAAAAGGAAGAAAGAAAGCATCTTTTATTATATATTTGTTCTAGGACTGGGTTAAAAGAAATGGAACCTTTTGGAAACTCCAGCACAGCAAGAATTCATAGGTGATAACTAATCTGCAGTAGCATCCAATAAATAATTCTTCTGAAATTGATTTTTTTTTAAATAGGAAAACTTCCAATTGCAACCATATAATCCAGGGATGGGCAATTATGGCTCCTTTACAACCTGTGGACTTCAATACCCAGAATTCCTGAGTCAGCATGGCTCAGGAATTCTGAAGTCCACAAGTTGTAAAGGAGTCATAGTTGCCCCCCCCTTGTTATAAACTATAAAATAAAGCACTGAGACTAGCACGTTTTAAATAATGCCAGAGACCAAACAATGTTTTATTGGCAGAGAAAATGAGAATGCAGCAACTTTACATCACTGAGAGCTGACACGATATCCTTGCAAGTGACACCACGCAACTTGATGCTTATTCTTATTTCTAATAATTAATTTATATTTTTAAGCTTTATAAGTAATCACTACTTACCCATGAATTAATAAAGTGATTCTCACTTGGGACTAATTAGAAGTTTTACATGTTACTCCTCAACCACTTTTCCAAGTTTCAAAGACAACCCATATCTTCTTATTCTTCTTTATACAAAAACATCTCAAGTCATTCCAGGTGTGTATTAAGTAGGCAAAAATAGTATGTGAACTGGCTGGTCAAAGATATGCCTAATCAGAGTTTCCATTATCTTGGCAGATAGGAGAAAGGATCACTTCAACTATGGAAAATACACTTGTTTATTTGAAAACTCTGAGCTCAGAGATTGCTCAACTGACTTATATTACTCCATGCAAGCAGACGTTTCAGTTGGATTTGAATTGGACATGTCAGATTTTTATGAACCACTTGAGAGCTCCATCATGTAAAAGGCTTTTATTAAAAATGTGACTGTAACAAGGAGAACAAGGCTCTACTTTATTTAATTTACAATTCTTAGCAAAAGGTTTCCACAAATGGGACTTGTAACAAATTGTTGGCATTTGACTCATTCCTCAAAAAAGTTTCAGCCAACCATCTTTTCAGAATCCTCCTTTACATTTTCCCCTCTGTGTTTTTATTTTTTTTCCTTGCAATAAATCACAAACATGCTTTGGTTATTGAGCACGCTCAGCTCTTCACTGGGTTATTAAAACTTTAGGAAGAAAATAATTTATACATATGCAAAGCTAAGGGACTACTAAGAGAGAATGGATTTGATTTTTATATATATATAAAACAGGACTTTGCATTATTTGAAAAGGATCCGGGAGAAATATTTTAGATTTTCCATGAGTATTATACTCTTCCCAGTCCATTCAAGTAACCCTTTAAAAAGTTGTAGCTGCTTTAAGAGTCTCCTTAGCAAAGTTAGGAAGCTTTAATAAGGACCCAATGAGGACCCAAGATTGTTGGGGGCAATAAGCTGACTTTGCAAAAATGCCGCTTAGTAATAAGCAGGCATATACAATGGAATGAAGGCTATTGCTGAGTGCATTGGGTTGTGCTCCGGAGAAGGGCGGCATATAAATATGAATAATAATAATAATAATAATAATAATAATAATAATAATAATAAAAATAAAAATAAAAATGGAAAAGAAAAGCTGTATTCATGAAAGATTCAAAATACTTCTTCCTAATTATTTCTGAAGCATTCATAGCATGCCATATAGGATAAAACAACAGACCTAGTAAAGTAATTATTAAGGGTGAAGGAGAATGATCCTTAATAACCCATGCAATTCTTGAAAATGAAAAGAATAAATTAACAATGTAATTGTATTTGCAGATCCAGCTAAACAGGCTTTATATATTGTACTTTGTAAGATATATGTGTACTAAATTTGTGTATTTATTTGTATCCTGCCTTTATTGTTTTTTTTACAAATAACTCAAGCTGGTGAAGATATCCAACATACTTTCCCCCTCTTTTTCCCCCCACAACAACAACCTTGCGAGGTGAAGTGAGCTGAGAGAAATAACTTAAAAGTGATTTGAGTGATATGCTGGAACTTATTAAGCAATATCTCAAAAGATCTTGCAATCAATATGTCTGGAATGCTCCCTGCGTAGGTAATAACCCTTACTTTCATAAGCACATGGGCATTTAAGTGCTGGTAAAATCAGAAATTGTGAGATATCAAAACATAATTTACATATGATTGTTCAAACCCTGTTGAGATCCGTGAGTCTTAATTAGTAAATTTGTAAAAATCAGTTATTTTAGTCAGCCACTGATTAAACCTCACTTTGGAGGCAGGGGGTGTTGGCAAATAGTCTGGTGGTGCATACCCCAAGAATTGGTTTTGTTTTTGTTATTTATTTGGGAAATGAACTTTCTGGATTCTACTGCAACATACAAATCTGATTAAAACTACCTTTCCACATTTATTTTTAAAGCAAAACAATTCAAAATGGTGAACTGAAACTTCTATTCAGAATAACTGCCACAGGAACATTTAAATTGACAATGACTAAGCTATTCCAATACAAATTTTAAGAAGGCCAGGAGAAAGGAAACACACAACTAAATGGTACTGTTTGTTTTGGTTACTTACGGATACATCTGGAAAGAGTAGGATCTGGTACAAATCCCAGTTTGCAGGTACACCTATAGCTGCCCATGGTATTTAAACACTCACCATTAGGGCAAACACCTTGTAACTGGCATTCATTAATGTCTGAAAAGGAACACAACTGATTGTCAGTAAAATAAACCTATATTAGAATCTGTATAAACAATTCTATCAATCACTAGATATTACAGAATTTTTCAGTTCTAAAATCTGGTCCCCATTTTTCTCCTATTTAAAACACACTCTTTAAAACACAGAAGGAATGCCTAGAAAATACCAAAGTGGCATTCATTTATAAGATATAAGTGTACTAAATTCATATATTTATTTATGTCCTGCCTTTATTGGTTTTTTTTACAAATAACTCAAGGTGGTGGAGATATCCAACGTATTTTTCCCCTCTTTTTCCCCTACAACAACAACCTTGCGAGGTGAAGTGAGCTGAGAGAAATAACTTAAAAGTGATTTGAGTGATATGTTGGAAATATTAAGTAATAAGTAATATAGTTTACAGTTGAAAAATAAAAAGGCTCCTAATAGTTCAACTACTGAACAAAGCTATTTGTATTATAACAATGTGTTTGCTCCACATGTGATACTCAGTTTTAAAGTATTAATTTAAGGAATGGTAGACCAAGAGAATATAAAAATTTTGGCAGTGTGAGTTTCTGATTGTCTAGAAAGAAACAGATTTAAAGGACAACAACTTTGTCATGGAAGGACAGAATACATATCCTTAGTGCTATGTTGACCTCATTAAACAGTGGGTGGTCTTTATTTAAATACATCCACACAGTGGGTAAAAAATCCTGAATAGTCCTGATATTATTCTTTAAACCTTCTTCTGTGCTATAGGGGAACAAAAAAAATCTTTAACTACATTTTATCTATCAAAGTTATATTTTATCAGTGTGGTCACTGATATGACTTTACCCCATATCTTGACATATGGAACAGACTATTCTTCTGTCCTATTTCAACTATTTGTCCAAGGACATTATATTACTCTTAATGAAAAACAGGCATGTGATTATATTGCACAATACAATGTACATCATGGTAATGAACTGTAATACCAGAATGTGCTGTGATCACAACTGTGTAAATCTTCCCTTAGTAAGAGAGGTTTGCAATTTGCCCACTATATGAACAATCAACTGTGTGAAATATTCATTTCATACATAATATGACAACTCATCTGTCAGACATAGGGACATGACTTTTTCATAGATAAATTGGTCTATTGTTTCAAATAAGTTGGCAAGGATTATCATAACTCTACTGTAGAGCTGTGGTCATAATAAATGATACCTGCAGTCATGACTATCAAACTAGTAACAACTAATCTCCCATATGAATATTATAGGACAAATACCCTATAGCAACTCAAAAACAGAATTTCATGGACTTATCCACTTCCTATTTTCTCCCCCATATTCTTTAATATAAAAAGAATATTAGCAGTTATTGATAGTTGCATAGTTCCTGAGTATCTGTAATATTCCTGTATTATCTTTTTATATTATCCAGCTTTCTCCCAATAATAAAGCTTCCAGTGTACCTGAAATACAACATCAAGGCAATGAATTAGTAGGGAAGGCACACAGTAAGATTCAGTATAGTTAGGACATAAATGTCTATGCCTGAAGAATAATATACCTATTCTCTTACTAGAATGTATTGTAGATCAGATTTGTTTGTTTTTAAATATTGCCCAATCTATCAACACCAGTGCCATTTTAATATCAAATAATAAGAGGGGACATGTAAACCTGGTTAAATAATTTCAATATTAGTAAGGTTAGTAAGAAAATCAGAGCACTTTAAATTCTGATACTAACTACTGTTTAAGAATTATAATTATTATATCCAATTTAACAAATGTTTAATAACTGTACATGAAGCATGGTTTCTTGGTAAACTCTTTAAGAAACCAGTGTACTGATATTATCTTGCATTATGTAACCAGAGACCTAAAAGTAAATGACAAATCTTAACATGGGGAAGGGGAAAGAATTTTGAAATGACTGTTTCTTCAAACTTTGGGCAAAAAGCCATGTATGTTTTCTATTCATTACATGTTAATTCACCTATGGTTAGTGATCACCTACTTGAAGCATATTGTCAAGCTGAATATACTATATTGAAACCAATCTGCTAAAGCAGTTAGGAATGGAATAAGAATTAAAATGAGAGTTCTATGAAAAATAGCAGTTTTAAAATGCTTTCTTTTGTCTATCTTTATCAAACAAAATTCATAAAAAAAATTTTTTATTTAAAAGCAGTTTTAGTTTGGTCTGGGACAATATATAAATATATAGGAAGTGAAAATATGTCTTAAAGGACACTAAAGATCCAGTTTGAGTCTTTCTGTTTCTATACTGAGAAGCAATGTGACATAATATTTAGACTTATAGCATAGATGTTCTAAAAAATTTGAATCCAATTTCAGCCAATCACCACCAAAGACCATGATAAAATGGTATCTGACAGTTATGGTCGCAACCATAGCAATGGAATCAGTAATGAACCCAAGAATCTGCCACTTTCAATTTTATGCCCCCTGGGGAAAAAAGGTGAAGGCCTTGGACACTTTGTTGGCCAGGTGAAAATTTGGAGCAAGTTGAAATCCATTCTTGAATTACAACAATTTGGTTTATCAAATACAATACCAAGTGAGACCTATACAGTTTAAAATCTGCCTATTATCTGTGAACATACTCAGAACCTAAACCTTATTAGCAGACCTACCAATTTCTAATTTTTAAACTAATAGTTTGCATAAAAATTCATAGGATGCCTTTTATGGAACTCAAACCATTATATGAACTGAAATGGAAGGACAGAGATCTTGGATGGGATAATGTATTATTACAGACAATAAAACCGTTAAATGGAATGGACACCCAGTGTTGGCCAATTGTGTCAGCCCATACATACAGCAGTCCTAAAGTTCAAAGCCTACATATTTTTTTGTTTTTTTTCTTCCTGTTGATCCAAACAGGCTGAAAGTGAGTGGGTCAGTGGCAAACAAAAAATAATCAATATGTTTCATTTTTCATTTTGGCTGGACTGCAGTCTGCCTAGAACAACGGGATTTAATTTATGAGCTACAATGTGTTCTTTTGTGCATCAAACTAAATGATTTATGATTTGGATGATATTTCTATGACGGGGATATTTAAACCCCAAAACTGTATTATATGTTATCTGTTAAGATAAGGTTTAAAAAGGAAATACTTCTAATTATATTACTTCCACAGAATCTATTTTTTAAAGAATTAGTGTTTGGGATGGTAAAGGGCATTGGAGATGTGAAGTAAATAGATATTTCATTTATTATCACTCTCAAGCTTCAGTCTGCTATGTATATAATTGTTGTGAGTCCAAAGTTATTATCCAAAGTTATTATTATCAACTTCCCCTGGAGCTACGGGTGGCCCCTGATCTTAGATCTTTCCGATCTTGACCTAAAGACTTGGCTTTTCCAGCTCGCCTACCCGGACTGATGGAGGGATGGGGATTTTTAGTTGTTAGTTTTGTTTTGAGCTTATGAGATTTCTTACTTAATTTAATTCAGTTTTAATTTTTGTAATTTTTGTATTCTTCTTTTAATGTAAGCCGCCCTGAGTCCTTCGGGAGATAGGGCGGAATAGAAGTCTCATAATAAATAAATAAACAAACAAACAAACAAACAAACAGGGTAGCAAACAAATTTGATAAATGAATTAAAAAATATTTTACTCTTCATAATTGCCAACAAGATTGAATAATTCTGGTTTTTTTATATTGCATTTTCATTCACCCTGAGCAATTAGAATTCTGATTCTTTTCTCTTTATTTTGAATATATCTTTAAAAAGTAATTTCTGTTGTCCTTAGCATTATTTAGCTCTTCTGATATCCCAGTTACAGTTCTGAGTTCCATGTCTTCACTCTTTCTTGGCAACTTATTTTTCTTTCCATCTTCTTGTATGCATTCTTTCTTGTTTTTAAAGTTCCACTAAGCTTTTTGTAAAGTCACATTGCTTTTTCTGCTGTCTTTTATTTCTTACCTCACTGAATTTCTCTGTAAGGATTTGATATCCTTTCAACATCTCATTTTTAAAGAACTCCTACTCATCTTGAGTTCTGCTTCCAATTAGGTCTTCTTGCCCTGGACTATAACTTATGGTTGCTCTGAATTTATTACAACACTATAAGATTTAATATATACATTTGATTAGACTCAGTTTACTTACTCTTAAAATCAAGAATTCCAAGATTACATAGTTACCTTCCCCCAAAGTATTTGTTTATTTAATTTTCTCAATTAAGTCTTCCCTATTGGTTAGCATCAAGTGAAAGTCAACGGATTCTCTAGTGCTTTCCTTCACTTTCTGAAGAAGAAAATTGTCAGCAAGACAAGACAGGAATTTTCTGGAAAGATCATGCCTGGCAGAGTTTGTTTCCCAACAGATGACAGGGGAATTTAAATCTCTCATCACTATTGCTTCAGGCCTTTTGGAAAAATCTGTAATTTGCTTTTGAAAAGCATCTCCATTTTCTCCTTTTTCGGGTGAGAATTTACTAAACATTAACAACTACACAACTTTTATTTGCTCCTCTACTTATTTTAACTCAGGTGTTCTCTATAGTATTAGTATGTTCCTTTACTTTCTAAGCAGAGGGAGATATTTTGGACAAACATCTATACTTCCCTTTCTGTGGTTTCTTTAGAACAAAATACCACATACTGTGGAAACCCCACCCCAAAACCTCTGATGAACTCTCCCAGCACTTTCATCTAGATGTTCAACAGATGTTAACTGTGTTAAAGAATGAAGAGGAGAGAATGGATTGGTGGGATGCCAAGAGACAGGGTCTATGGCATTGAATAAGCATCTCCTAGCACCTACATAAAGCTCCTGTCTGAGTAAGAAGGCTCATCTACTGTAGTCTTCCACCAAATTATAATTTAGTAACCATGCAAGAAACAAATTGTAGCATAAATGTCTGAATGGTATATGCAGGGTGTACCAAAATAATTACTCTCTCCTTAGCTCTTCCTCTTTCCATCTATTAAAAAAACAACATGATTTGCTCCCATATTTTATTTTATGTCATTGGATATGTCTAAACTCAAATAAATGGATAAAGTTTACTGACAATCAATTCCAAACTTTATTTAACAATCCAAGCATGTATCAACTACCTATGAACAGTAATTGCAATGCATAGTTCAGATGGGAGAGAACTCTTTGACCTGATCACGCATAAAAGGAAGGATGAATAAGCAGCTTATGACTTTAATACAAAGAATTACATGTAGACCACTGTAAGCAACAGAGTTAAAACTGATTCCCTGGAGATACATTATTTCACCCTAATAATGCAGACATCTAGTTGGAAAGAATAAAAGCTAGTCCCTGTTCAGTAGTCAGGCAGCAGAACTACACTGAATGAAATACAAGGGGTGCTCACTTCAAACAGAAGTCCAACAGGTTGTAGAGGTTACAAAAGGATTAAGATTCACAAGAGGAGCATAAAGCAATCATTTTCCTTCAAAGCGTAAGTCTTCTTGATTTTATTATTCTAATCCAACCATTTATTTATTTGATTGATTGATTGATTGATTGATTTCTGCAGGCACCCATTTCAACCCAGTGACTCTGGGCAGCAAACAATTCTAAAACACATAAACTGCCCAGAGTCTGTTTGAAGGAGATGAATGGTTCATAAATGCAAAATATAAATAAAATAAATAAAACAAGTGAAAGCAATACAAAAATAAATGTATCCAGTAGCCAAGAAAATTATAACAATTGCCAGTTTAAACAAGAAATGGGGCCCTTAACACATTCAGCTCCCCAGACCTGGGAACATAGCAGGCTTTTAAAACCTTGTGAAAGGTCAATAGGGTAAGGAGCAACCCAACTTCTGAAGGGAGGCAGTTCCAAAGGGCAGTAGGGGCTACAGCAGAGAAGCCACAACTCCTGGTCTCTGCCAGTGGACATTTCCTGATTGAAAGGACCTGCAGCCTGCCCAATCTGCCAGACCCAATTGACCAAGTGGAAACTAGCTATTGGGAAGATGGTCCCTTAGGTAATTAAGTCCCAAGCATATAGATCTTTAAAGGTAACAGTCAACACTTTAAATTGCATCTAGAAACACATTGATAACCAATGCAATTCATGCAGCAGTAATTGCGTATCTGAGACTGTTTACTACCTATGCTGCCACATTTTGCACCAGTTGAATCTTCTGAATGCTGTTCAAGGGCAGCCCCATATACAGCACATTGCAATAGTCAGAACCCTATGTGAAATTAATAGACCTTGTAAGGTTGAGGAGCGTATTAGCCTTAGTGGTAAATACACTATTTATTTATTAGATTTTTATTCCACCTTATTATTTTATAAATAACATAAGGCAATGTACATACATAAATACTATTTCCCTTTTCATTTCCCCACAATAGCAATAGCACTTATATAATGTTTCATAGTGCTTTACAGACCTCTCTAAGCAGTTTACAGAGTCAGCATATTGTTCCCAACAATGTGGGTCCTCATTTTACCAATCTCGGAAGTATGGAAGGCTGAGTCAACCTTGAGCCGGTGAGAATCAAACTGCCGGCAGTCAGCAGAATTAGCCTGCAATACTGCATTCTAACCATTGCACCACCATGGCTCTTTGTCAGGTAGGCTGGGCTGAGAGAGAGCGACTGGCCCAAAATCACCTTGCTGCCTAAGAAAGGACTAGAACTCACAGTCTCCTAGTTTCTAGGTCAATATCTTAACCACAATATCAAACTGGTATTTTAATTTTAATTTAATGAAGGAAATGGGTGACTGTATAGAATACACAACAGAAGAATCAACTTGCTGCCTTCAAAAGTATACTTGACTTTTGGGCTAAGAATGCTTTGTAATAGCATTCACATTGTGAAATTTGCCTATTTAAGGGGTCTCCCTAGGCCAGATATTTTTTTGTAACCTCTAGATTAGCTCTAGAGTGTACATGGCCAAAATATTTAGCCCAGAGGTGGGGAAATTATAAGTGAAGTCTGTACATTAAGGCTAGAAAAAATTATTTCTCAAGAAAAGAACTAGATCAACACATATATTTTCTCCTGATAAAATTATGTCATATCTCCACTGACTAGTCTCCTGAGGTCTTTCAGAGGTTAAATAAATTTAAAATAAAATATCTGTCTCTATACTAACCATTTTCATAATCAGATTAAACTATTTTACTATCAAGGATTTAGTTAACTATTGGTTTCTATAAACCCCAAGTTAAGTTTTTAAATTATTTTGATGTTACTATATAAAACTAAGTATTGATATATTATGATTTTAAATTGTGTTGAATGTGCACATCCTTGGCCACTGCTATAGGCAGTGGGAATTCATACTGTATTCATACAAATACATATATATATAATAAAATATAAAATATACTATATAATTATTATATTTATTGATAATCTTACAAATAATGCACTTAAAATTGTTTTTGCTCCTGATAATCATATAATCCCTGCTTTTTGGTAGAACTTTGCCTTTTTCCCAATAAAATGATTAGGTCAAATGTATTCTTCTAATTCCAATTAAATAAATAGAGAAACACAAACAATTTTAAATCAGAAAAATTACTCAAAACAAATGCTACAAATATCTTACCTTGACAAAATGTTGCATTAATTCTCTTGTAACCTTGTGGACAATCCACTACCTGGCTATATCCAAAATAAGCTAATTTGAGAGGAAACAAAACAGAAAAACAAAAATGACCCATCTGTTATCATCCAAATTTATTTTTATTTATTTTTATTTATTTAGTTTGTCAATCGCTTACAAGATAGTAAGTATAAGGATAAACATAGTTGTGAATACATGAAATGAATACATATAAGAAAAATAAAAGAAACAATAGGACAGGGACGGTAGGCACGTTGGTGCACTTATGCACACCCTCTACAGACCTCTTAGGAAAGGGGTGAGGTCAGTAGTAGACAGTCTAAGGTTAAAGTTTTGGGGGTTTGGGGAAGAAACCACAGAGTCAGGTAGAGTATTCCAGACATTGACCACTCTGTTGCTGAAGTCATATTACCTGCAATCAAGTTTGATGTGGTTAACCTTGAGTTTGTATCTATTGTGTGCTCTTGCATTGTTATGGTTCAAGCTGAATTATTCATTGACCAGAAGGACATTGCAATGTATGATTTTATATACTATACTTAGATCAGATCGAAGGCGGCATAGTTCTAGGTTGTCTAGGTCTAGAATTTCAAATCTGGTGGCATAAGGTATTCTGCAATGAGTAGAGGAGTGTAGAACTCTTCTTGTGAAATATTTCTGGACTTTCTCAACTGTGATAGGTGATGTGGGTTCCAGACTGATGAGCTGTGTTCGGGTATTGGTCTAGCAAATGTTTTGTATGCTCTAGTTAGTAGTGTGATATTACCAGAGAAAAAGCTACATAGGATTAGGTTAACAACTCTTAATGCCTTTTTGGCTATGTAGTTACAGTGGGTTCTAGCACTTAGATCATTAGAGATGAGTATTCCAAGGTCCTTGACAGAGTTTGGATCATCAACAAGGTCTTGACTATTCAGCTTGTATTTTATTTTCTGGGTTTTTTTTGCCAATATGCAAGACAGAGCATTTATTTGTTGAGATTTGAAGTTGCCATTTGTTTAACCTTTCTGATACATGGTCGAGGTCTTTTTGAAGGGTAGCAGTATTGTCTGTGGTGTTGAATAGTTTTACATCATCAGCGAAGAGAACACAGTTTCTCTTAATATGATCACAGAGGTCATTTATGTAGAGTATGAAGAGAGTTCGTCTTAGAACACTGACTTGTGGGACACCACTGTTGACAGGTACAGAATTTGATAAGATGCTCCCAATTTTGACCATTTGTTGTTTGTTTGATATTGATATATTGATATTTGATATATTGATAATGTTTTAATATCACACCACTTTTTTAAAGGGTTGAGTTCTGATCCCAAATAAAAGGTTATACAATATTTAAATATGTCTTAATACTGTTGCTGCTGCTAATTTGCTTTTGGGAATTATTTAGTTCCAAATTGGCATTAATTTCTTCAGTCTTGAAGGCAGCAGAATTCAGGACACCAGAAGCCACAAAAAGTCTACTTTCATCCAAAAACTATTACTATCAGACAAGGAATATTCCCTCATTTGAAAAAAAAAGTTGAACCATTATGGAAACAAAGTAACTCTGGAATCAGTCAACCACTACCTAAATGACAAAAATCTGAACATCTTGTTCTCCTTTACTCTTATGGGTTGTTGGGGATCTTAGATGCATCACTTTTATTTTCCTATAAAATTAGTAGGCACGTGAATGCTTTCTTTTTCTCCCCATAAAATAGTGAGCTAGACTGCAACCAAATATAAGAAGGAGAAATCCTCCTGCTCCTTTGAGTCTCATTATGAATAGATCCTCTTTAATTAATTAGACTAATTAATGTAAATGGTCCCTATTTCTTCTTTCTTCAATGCCATCTGAAAAGATCTTTGAAGCACATAGCACAAACCCAACTTTCTTATTGATTTTCAGATTATTCTGGAAAAAAGCTTTCATATGCTTTCACTACTTTCTTTGAAAGAAAAATATATGTATACTGTACAAAATAACATAAAATATATTGTTAAAAGCTTACCTGGTTTCTTTGGACATTTTTGGCACTTGTTAAAACCCCAGGAAGTTCCCACAGTCCCACAGCAATCTTCTTGCTTGGAGAGGCCAGGAAGTGCTTTGCTGCACTGGAAAATGTTGGAAAATCTCAAGTTAGTCTTTCTGAAGGACAGATGTCTTCTTCCATGCTGCTAATTCAGGATCACCCAGGACCAATGGCTTTTAAGATTCACAAGAATGTAAAAACTTCTGCTTGAATGTAAAAACTTCAGTTTTCCCAGCGAATTAGCATTTTATCTACAATATAGTTCTCAAATACCTTTTGTAAATTAGTTTCATTTATTCCTATGGCTGATCCATTTTGGTGCTCCAATTTTTTCATGCTGAAATCAGACAAGCCATTTCCCTTCTCTATGCATGTCTTACTTTGAAGTGTGTGTGTGTGTGTGTGTACATGCATGGTGAATTCAGCTTGAAGTGACATTTGGTATACCACTAAAAATGCTGTGTTTGCAATGGCATGCCAGAAACCAATGAGAAACAGCTAACACCCTGATTAAAAGAATGAAACATAAGAGAAACAACCAAAATCTCAATGTGGAACAACTGGAATCACTGCATAGAGAAAGAAAAACTACTGTATATTGGAGGGGGATTTTAAGAAGATGCATATTGCACAGATACAATACTAAAACATTGACCTGTTCAGAAGAATCCTGGGCGAAATGTCTATGGAAAATGTTAATTATTGTCAAGAGGATTAATGGGAATTAGTAAGTACTGCCAGCTGTCCTGCTTCAGGAAGGAGCAGGAGCCTAGATTACAGAATAGGTGAGTGTTAGGAACATTCTAAGATTTTCTAGCATTTTCTAGCATATCCTTAAATGTAGAAACCTTTCCTTCCAGCATCAGTAGAGTGCACCAACCTTAGACAGAATTGCTTTTTGGGGGGGGTGAAAGATGTGAAATTAACTTATAGGTGAAAAAAACTTAAGCACCTGTTTATCCTTCTTTATACCAACAACTCAAATATTTCTTTATAAAAATATATAATACTTTTCTTGATTGTTCTTATAAGGAGAAAATAGTGCTAGTATTGTATGGAAATATTTTTGCCAGCCTCTATGTTACATTAAAAAAATGTTCTAGTTACTCATCTCACTGCCAAATTTATGCTCTGTTTATTGCTGGAACTGCTAAGATAGACACACCCTTTCCTCTCTCTGGATAACTTACACATAGAGCTAAAACAGACCTAAAAATTCAATTTTGAATTGACCACCTCAAATTTGTAACATAAACATTCAAGAAGAAGCTGTTGTTTTTTTAAGAAATACAAACCTTTTAACCAAAAATGTTAACTATTATCACCAAATTCAAAATTTATCTCCCAATTTTTCAATGTATCAAACAGCCCACATTCAAAAATTAGCCATTTAAACATTAAATAGAGACAACATTTGTCTAACTATTGTAGACTAGATAGAGAACTATTGTACAGTTATATCACTGCACTTGTGGGATTATTGAACATTGACTTCCAATGGTAATCGATTTCAGTTCATTAAAAATCAAATGCTACTGTTTGAAGAAGTCAGAAGCAATAAGATAGAACTGATACAAAAGCAGTGTTTAAATTTTTACAATGCACTAGATTCAACTTCCCATACATATGCTTCAGAATTTGAAAACTGATCAAGTGTATAAAGATCATAAAATTCCAAAAACCTTTCCAAACATTATTTAATACATCAAATCGTGAATAAAAAGTCCCAAGTAAGGAGCTGCAAATCTTTTTACACATTAATAGCTGACTAATACCCACACACATAGTTTTTCCCTTCTAGGCCCCTAGAGCCTCCAGACTCTGGGACAACTACCAGTGATACTGCATCCCAAACCTACTGCCAACATTTCCCAGAAACTTCATGTAAGCATTAAGCAACAGAGGCAAAATAGATAAATAAATCAACTTCTGAGGTATGCCATATATGAGAGGCCATGGGGCTGACCTTTTCTCCCCATCACCACTGACTGCAACCTCCTGGTAATGCAGGAGTAGAATCCATGGTATCATATACAGCTCCTAATGCCAGGGGTCCAAACAGATACTTCATCTATTATTCATAATACCAAAGCAGAATTCTATCAGGATCAGAAGGGTTATGCTACCTTTATCTAAATCCAGACAAAGATCATTCAACAGTGTGACCAATGCTATTTCCATTTTGTGGCCATGAATGAATACCCACTAAAAGGAGCCTAGATAACCCATTTCCTCTAGGGTACTCTGTAGCAGAATTCCCACAACTCTGTCAACTGGACAATAATGATAAGTGATCCAGGGAGGGCTGTTTAGGAAGAGTTGTACTTTTCAAGATCACAACATCACCTTCCCTCCTAAAGAGCATTAACAATCTCCTACCAATAGGCTTCTATGTTCAAATGGATTTAAAATGGTTGGTTTCAGTCCATTTTGTCCTAAAGAATGTGTGATTTCAACTTTACTATTTCAAAACATTTTCCCTCTGATTTAGTTTACATTCCATGTTGCAACTGTGGGTCTTATGTCCATCATCAGTCATGGAACTGCTCCTCCATTACTGGCATTATCAATAACCAGACTTTATTCTGGCCACATCCTCACCTCCTGTAATGGGTTTGACACTTCCAGATCAGCTTAAGATATTCTGATGTACTAGTAACTAAGGATATTTCTTTCATACTGGCAGACTTAATATCTGGCACCCAAACTGGATTAATGTTACATCTATGCCCATACCATTTTAAAGAAACAATACAGAAGTGGTTTTCCATTTTTTCCCCTGAATTTGGAATTTCTTTTTATAAATTGCTTGGGTTTTTTCACATCTAAATGTCTTCATCCTCTTTCTGGATTACTGTTAGCCTCTCCTCTCTCTTTGATTTTACCAGCAAGAGTGACCCCCTCCATCAGAATCTTATTTTGCTGCTGGCATCATTCTATGGATCACTGAAGTTACTGCATAATTCTATCATAACAAAGTGGTAACATACAAGAGGTATTTACAGAATAAATATAATACCATACTCTGGATATCAAATGAAGAGAAAGTATATATTGCAATGTTTTCTTCTCTTCTCTGAAGTATATAAACTATTGCAGAGTTTGTTTAGTCCAAACTATGCCTTATTGAATGCACTGGATGTCTCTGTTATTCTGTTATTACTCCAACGTGCCAGACTAGATATTATCTGTATTAACAGCTAATATAGTAGGAGAACACTCAACTAAGAAAGTCACAGACCAAATACAATGCCTTATAGTTCCATAATCTACAGAATTAATATATAAAATAGCATATTTCATAATAGTCTGAAATAGTTGTTGCAATATAATTGATTCTTGGAAGATTCTTGGAGGATACAAGTGATGGTCTTAGAAGGCTGATATATATTTACATCATGGTCCTCCCTTGGCTGGGAACTTCTGGTTCTTGCTTCACAAACTTCAATCATTGCACTACCTTGAGAATATGGGGTGTTTCTGCCACACATTTTGTGCACATTCTCATTTTCACTTCCCACATTTTTATGTTCTTGTATATTTTGTTTTACGTGGCCTCTTAGATATGTAAACACGAATTCCTAACTGCAGTGTAACCTCAGCAGACAGCAGTACTTTGCTTATCTTGGCTAATCTCAGAAGGCAAGTAGGGTCAGACCTAGTTAGCATAGGGATGGAAGAATCCCTAAGAATTCCAAGGATGCTTCTAGACCAAAAAGTTAACAAAAAAATATGCCAGAAAAGTAGAACGGCAAGCTATCTGTCCTAATAAAATTGCTTGGCTGCAGATACCAGAATCTGAATTCAGCTCAAGGGTGCTTTTACTTAACTGTAATTTAAAACTTTTTTTTAACAAAATGCTTACTATTTTTCTTTGTTTGTCAACACTCATGTTTTCAATCATAATAATAGAGATGGACTTCTAAAAGTCAGTGACTAGTAAACATATTTAATATAGTAATACTGATTTATAACAGAAACATATCTTTTCCATTTTAATTAGCCCTGAATCAATCACAGTGGACATTATGTATTCTGCTTGTTAGATTTGGTTCTAAATGTGAGGAAATCCATGGCTGCAGTTCAGACTCAATGAAGAAGATGCTTCATCAACTAGTCAACTCTCCAAAAGTGAGAAAGGGCCTTGCTCACCATCTGTTTCAACATTGTCAAGCTAATGCACCAGAGGTGGTATTCAGCAGGTACTGACCAGTTCTGGAGAACCGGTAGCGGAAATTTTGAGTAGTTTGGAGAACCACCAAATACCACCTCTGACTAGCCACGCCCCCATCTATTCTCTGCCTCCCGAGTTCAGCTGATTGGCTGGGTCTACTTTTGTTGCCCCGCACAGGAGAATGGAGCTGGAAAGCAGGTTAGTGGGGAAGGGACAGAATGGGATTTTGCAGTATTCTTCCCCTGGTGTGGGGTGGGAATGGAGATTTTACAGTATCCTTCCTCTGCCATGCCATCCTTACCCTGCCAAGCCATGCTATGCCCACCAAGCCATGCCCAAAAACTGGTAGTGAAAAAATTTGAATCCCACCACTGTACTGCACATACTTGATCTTAGCCAAAAGGCCAAGAAGTGATCCATGCACATAAACTACTCCTGCAATGAAATAATAGAGCTCTTAATATAAATAACAGCTTCACAAGCAATGCCAAATATTGCTGATGTGAGGATCTGAAATACTCCCATAATTCTGTGATCCAGCTGCTGCCTTCTGTTGGGAATTTTCATTTTAAAAACAATAGAAAAGGATATTATAATATTGAGGATAACTGAAAACAACTAATGTAATCTGGGAAGTCATGGCTTGGATTCCGCTTGGAAGCACTAATTATGATTGCCAGAATTTTGTTCTGAGATAATGAGATAAGTCACGTGAAGTTTCATGTGCTGACCAAATCACTTGGAAATGGAAATTCTAATCCCAGTTAGGGTCATTCTGGCTTAATGACCCTAACTGGGACTAGAATTTCCATTTCCAAGTGATTTGGTCAGCACATGAAACTTCACATGACTGCATAGCTTTGTCCCAGTTGCATTTGTTAGGCCAGGACTGTGCCATTTTTAGGCAACGTAACTCCAGATTGGCTAAAGAAACTTGTCCAAGATTTGGTTTGGCTTCCAATATTCTCTTAAAGGATCAATATATCAGTGTATTGACTTTGATCAATTAACTGAATTTGCATTTGATGCTTTTGCTATCTGGAATAGATCTTCTGATATTAAATATCACTGATATTATAAAGGTTAACAGAAGATAGGACAGTCATTGTTGAAAATGTATCTATACAGATTTTTGAAAACGATTGCTCAACTTCTGCTGATGCATATTTTTTAGCTTCAAGGAATTCAAGATTCTAATTGTATAATTATATATGCAGATATGGTTCAGCCTGGTTCTATGAATATGATAAGCAAAAATTATTTAGTCAAGGCTGGAATATACTCTAGCTGTGTGTACAGATGAAATAAAATATCTGACAAAATCAGATTTACTGTCCGGCTTCTAATGCAGCCTAAATGTGTACAAATATTGCAGATTAGCAGATGTATAAAAGATTGGAATAAAAAAGTAATCATTTTTCTTTTCACTGTTTTATTTTATTTATTTTCTATTTGTTCATCTATTTTATCTTTTTTACCTTTCATTAACACAGATACATACAAATGCATACATATGGATATACATACCAACTAACAATACAGTGGAGATTTTAATATCAAGTAATTTAGTTTAAGACTGAAACACTTACCATATTACAAATACTTGATGCAAGTTGCAGCGTACTGTTTATTTTTTCCTCTCTGTTATATTTAACTTTGAATGAAAAAGCCAAAATAATTTTAATGTTCAAAATATCCTAAATTATAGCTAATATTGATGTATCTATTTTATTTTATTTCCAATATTCTAAGTAGTCTAAATAATAGAATGTCAAGTATTTATAGTTATATAAATATCACTGTCATGAAATAAAAAAGACTATTTTTGTGCTGTAAAATATTTTAAACCATTTTTGAAGAAAAAATACTTCATACAAAAAAGCATGGAATACTTGACTTTATTGTTTTAAATTAGTAATGCTAATTAGTAATGTGGCATTTACAATGTAGATGTGAGTTAATGAAATATTTTTTTAACTTCTCTTGGAGCTATTTGTAAATACCTGCAAATGGAGAAAGCATTTCATTATCAAATTCCTCTGACTTTACAGTTTAAGCTGTATTATTGCTGATTCCACATGCTGTTATTTCCATGTATCCATGCCAATTTCTACTTGTGCTTTCACTTAAATAAAACAAACTAATGAAACTGTTTATAAATAATTACTGAATTGAGATGGATTCTATCTTTTTAGCAGTATCAACTGTTCCAGAGTGGTATGCAGACAGAATTATTATTAAACAGAAAACTGCCATCAATCTGAGGGAGTAATATATAACTGTCTTTGTCACATACTTGCTTAACTCAGTTCCTTTCACTATCTGGAAAAAGATGAAAATTGAAGAGCGATTTTTTTTAGACTGACCTGATTTTTTTTCTTAATTTCTATTTTAGAAAATCAATGCTACCTGTTGTTTACACCAGCTTTGTATTTAAGCAATAGCCAGATATGCATATAAAGGCGGCAGAGTGGAATTTCAAACAAGCTGAAGTTCTCCATCTCTCCCATGTGTCCAACAAGAACATTCAACAGGACTATTGCAGAAGGAAAGAAGCTCTCTGCCCGTCCTCTGCCAGCCCCAATAGCCAACACAAAAACAAACAAACAAACAAACAAAAACAACCCAACCAACAAAAACAAGAAACCCCAGATAATATTTTTTGTGGATTTATTTACAAAAAAATTATTTTCACGACTAGTTTTTAGTCATGGGGAATTCTAGGAGTTGCTGGGAAATTCTAGGAGTTGAGGTCTGTGCATTTCAAAGTTGCTGAGGTTGAGAAACACTGAGCTACAGTATTTTATGTAATTATTTGGCAGTAATAACTTCTGTGAAGGATAAACATATCAACAATGCTTAGCAAATGAATAGCATAGCTGACACATTACGTATAAAATTGTATAAAGATTTGCCTACATTACATATGTAGCTAAAATATGTAGAAAAATGCATTATTTTTATGGGAACACATACATTAAGTAACTCAATTTTGATTTAAACATTAGTGACTACATTAAAATATAACAATTATAAGAAAACACATTAACAATGGGGGGTTCTACTGTGTGCTTTTTTCTATATAAACCCAACACATGGACAACATATGCATCAAATTATATTAATCCTACTTTCAAAATGTCCAACAACTATTTCAACACTCATTAGTCATATTATAGAAAAATCAGTAGAATTTTTGGTAGAAATACAAACTTTACTATCTTTACTAATAACACTATAAAGAAACTGTGAGGAATAATACAATATTTTAAGTCATATCAAAAGCATTTTTATGAAAATAAAACGTAAAGCAGTTGAGTGGAGAAGGAGTCAAGGAAAAGAAATATAAACTTGCTATTCTGCTTCCTTTTACCAGTGTTGTTGGCTTTCAGAAAGATCCAAAATAGAGTGGGTTACCATTATTTTAAATGGTAGAAAAAAAGGACAAGAGTTGCAGTTGAATTGATTTTGGCTGCTGCATGTACATTCCATAATACTAAGAAAACATATATATATAGGCCTAGAAATATAATACATAGCAATACACAGCTGCATAAAAAACACAATTTAAAAAACAGCTATCCTTTCCTCTTATCCATTCTTCAAAAACCATGTTCAGCCTTAACTTTTTGTCTGTCTTTAATATTAAATGCATACACAACACTGACAAACAATCAGACAAATCAATTCCAATAAGTTTCAAGACGTTTTAAGCTGGCATGACCAGTCTTCCTATCAAAGCACAAGAAAGAAATTATGATTTTCAAAGAAAAACCTGCTTTCATAAATGGTGACCCGGATACTCTTTGCAAACAAACTCCACAGATTTATCCATAGTTAATTTCACTTTAGGGAATTTGAAAATAATAGCAGTATGATTTTAGGATATTACAGAGGTGAACCCTTATTCTGATTACTATACATTGTAATAGGCAGAACTGCCTTTGATTCTTTAATTGCTGCAGAATAAGTAAGCAAGGCTCTGATTCTTCAGTTACTGCAGAATTTTGGAAGAAACCCAACCTTCTTATACCACCTCTCCTCAGCCTTAACTTTACTGGATGCCCACTTATTTCTAAGCCCAACTTAAAGTGTGGATGTTTATAATTCTAACAAAAAGAAGTATCCCTGTCAGTACAAATGATTTGAACCGTAACTCTAACTATTCTGAAATTTATATGTCCTACATATCTGGAATATTAATGTCTTTAAATGTGTAAGAATCAGTCCAGACTTACATTGAGACTATTTTTTTGGCACTGGAAGACAAGTGACTGGTAAAGTTCCTCAATCCCTCTTTTCCTTGAAGCTTTCAATGCCGCCAGCACCTCCACCACCACCCTGCTATCTGAAGGCTCAAAAAAGGAATCAAGAAAAAAAGATACTACCCGGGACCCTCCTACCACTGGGAAGCTCCATTGGAAGGTTCTATGGACTCACCAGTCCTTTGCAAATAAAATAATTGCTTTGTAAATTATTATTTGAGAAAGGGAATAAATATAATATATAAACCAGTTTAAAGATAAAGGCCAACAGTTACAAGATAGAATAGAATAGAATAACAGAGTTGGAAGCTTCAAGGAAAAGAGGGATTGAGGAACTTTACCAGTCACTTGTCTTCCAGTGCCAAAAAAAATAGTCTCAATGTAAGTCTGGACTGATTCTTACACATTTAACCCCCTGCTTAGGCAGGAAACCCTATACCATTTCTGACAAATGGTTGCCCAGTCTCTTCTTAAACACTTCCAGTGTTGGAGCATTCACAACTTCTGGCGGTAACTTGTTCCACTGATTAATTGTTCTGTCAGGACATTTCTTCTTGGTTCTAGGTTGTTTCTCTCTTAGATTAGTTTCTATCCATTAGTTTCCCTCAGGTGCTTTGGAGAATAGCTTGACACCATCTTCTTTGTGGCAATCCCTGAGATATTGGAACACTGCTATCATGTCACCCCTAGTCCTTCTTTTCATTAAACTAGACATACTCAATTCCAGCAACCGCTCTTTTTATGTTTTAGCCTCTAGTCCTCTAATCATCTTTGTCGCTCTTCTCTGTACTCTTTCTAGAGTGTCAACATCTTTTTTACATGACCAAAACTGGATGCAGTATTCCAAATGTGGCCTTACCAAGGCATTTATAAAGTGGTATTAACATTTCATATGATCTTGATAATCAGTTGCTGCAGCAAACTCTCTGGCTCGCCAGATAAAAGGCCATATATATATGTGCATTACATTATCGGTCTCATCTGCAGATAGTAAAATCACTCTTAATCCTAAAGTAATTAATAAAAGGTTTAGACTACTAAGCCAACTTTACAAATCCACCGTGCAAGAAAATATATAAACAGTGACAACTGCTGACTGAAGTAACGTTATGGAGATTACTCAGAACAGACACAATTATTTAAATTGCTTACATTAAAAAAAAAAGTAAGCAGCCAAACAAGGCTACACAACTTTAGAATGACATGATTCCATTCCCAAATAAACATAAAAAAGAAACAAGTATTAAAACTCACCCCTTTCACTTGAGATATCATGTAGTTTTTCCAAGATTTTAGCATTAAAATAATCTTTAATTAATGCAAATCTTTAGAGAATTTGCAGAATAAATCTGGAATAAAAAATTCTACCACACAAAAGCCACACAGCATATCCTATAAATATTACTTTTCATTAAGTAGTGAATAGAGCATCCAAGCCCCATGCAGCCATTATTTGGATGGATTCATGTTTTAAAAATAAAATATCATCCATTAGAGGGAAATGCAAGTATCCAAAAGGATTTACTGGCTATTGGAAATTTATAAGGATTTGACAAAAAAAATGAAGGCAGAAGATGATATTTAAGTGGGAACTGCTCCATAGAAAGAATATTTATTTAAAGTATTATTTTGTTCTGACTTTGCAGAGTTAGCTCTTCAGTTAAGAAATTGACTGCCTTCTGATTTTAGGTGCTAAGCAAATTACGAGTGATTGTTTATGCTTGATATTTATTGTGAAGGATAAAATTACAAATGCTATTGATATTTTATGTCCATATTCCAAAACAACTTGACTGGCTCTAGGTATTCTCAGCAGATACTCTGCTTCAGCAACAAAATGACTTGGAACAACCCCACTCTCTATGATAGTATTTGAATACATCACTCAGTGTTTAATTTTTAGTCAACTCTATGCAGTTAAGGTTTCACATCCATCATTATTATCTTGCAAACTTACTATATAATTAGCGAAGTATTTTTTTAGATATGAGTGCCTTAAAATAAGGGTGCAGACCACTGGATCTTTAAGGAATGTGTCTGCCGCGTTACTTCAAAAAAACCGTTAGCCCAGAACAAAAGTTAAATTACTTTGAATTAACATATCTTTAAGCTTAATCTGGCTTCTCCATTGGTTTTGCTTGTCAGAAGGTCACATAAGGGGATCACATGATCTTGGGACATAGCAACAGACATAAATATGAACATCTGAATCTTGATTACATGATCATGGGGATTCTGGAAAGGTCGTAACTGTGAAAAACAGTCATAAGTTACATTTTCAATGCCCTTGTAACTTTGAATAGTCACAAAAATGAACTGCTGTAAATCAAGGACTACCTGTAATTACTGTTAGTGTCAAGCCATACATATATACACATATATACATTCACACACACACACACACACATATAATTTGTGTTCTACTGACACATTAAAATTACAATATGATAACAAATGATTTAAGATTCTTTTGGGAACCAAATTCAAGGCTTTTGAGAGCTTCAGATTGTATACTGAGGGAGAGAGGGGAGAAAAATTATTTGCATGGAACTTTAACTCCATTTTTAATATTGTGATAAAGTATTAACAGAATAACAGATTGGAAGAGACTTAGGAAGTCTTCTTAGAGTCTATCCCATCTCAGGCAAATGGTTGTCTAATCTCTTCTGGATCAATTACCATGTGCATAGGGTGGAGGAAGGGAAAGTATGATGTTTCCCAAATATTTTGATTTTTTTTATATGAAAGTGACATTGCATTATTGGCAATTTAACATTTATCTATATAGCCTAGAACAGTGGTGGCTAACCTTTTTGGGCTCCCGTGCCGATAATTGTGTGCGTGCTTGTGCACTCGCATGCCATCATCCCAATGCGTATGACCCCCCCATGCCCCCTGCGCATGTGCACGCAACCCACATGGTGTGTGCATGCATGAACCCCCCCATGCGCAGTAGACCTTTTCTGGGCGAGGGCTTGCATGCCGGCAGTAATGGCTCTATGTGCCACTTCTGGCACGCGTGCCATAGATTTGCCACCATGGGCCTAGTACAAAAAGTAACTTTGGGAATAGTTTTAAAAATCTTCCACCTATAGAAAACAAACATATAAAATTAATTTTAAAATAAAGCAGATGATAGTGAACACTCAGATTTTAGGTCTACCAACCATACACTTTTTGGAAATAACATTAATAGGCAACCTGGAAATAAGAAAATAAAAAATTAAAATTGAGTTTTCCCCCCAGCTCCATCTTCATAATCTCTCCTAGTTTTCCCTATTGTAGCCTCTTTATTTTTTGCCACTTTTTTTTGGTACTTTCACAGAGCCAATATTGTGTTCTCATTTTGTGCCAGACATATTCCATAATCATGAAAATGGCAACTGGACTGTAGAATTATGGCAGGGATTAGTCTGGGACTTTCCAGTAAATCCTAGGCTGTTTCCCAGTTCAAACATCTCTCTTTCTTCCTCTTTCTTTTGAATAAATTGTCATTTCTGAACAGTTATTTCTTTAGTTTGCAAGCTCCAACTGCAATGTTTAATATCTTCAGCGTTATAATAAATTTCAGTTTAAAATGATGATCTATGTGATTTATAGTGGTTCACAAATCTGTTAGTAATAAGATCATATAAGTCACAAAAATCTAACTTTAAAGATACCCCATGAATAACTAAGAACGAAAAAAAAGTTATTTGGCTCAAAATTAGTAATAGTGTTCATGAATGTTCTATCTAAAATGAAGTCTAAGAATTAAAAGTTGGTATGCAAATATACTTTCAATGTCTAGGCTTTAAAGGGGAAGGAAAAGTCTGTATCTGAAGAAAAAGGCCAAATCTTGAGTTAGTTCTATCTCCAAAGAGATGTTTTATATACTACTCAAACATACATAAAACCTGAAAACATTTCAACAAAATGTTCAAACAAATGTTACCAAATTGAACTAATCAGGTATATTGCTAACATATAAATTAACAACTTAATCTGGAAGCACAATGTTTTTAATCCACAAAGTATTTAGACTTATGGGATCTGTAGGCAAATGTGAAGAAATGTAGCTTTGTAAAATATAGCACTTACATTGGAAGGGAAATATGTGGAGGTTATTTAGAAACAACTTATTTTCATTTAAAAGGCAAAACATAGAATGGAAACTTTTGATAGCTGCCTCATATTATGCCTTGAATTTTAGGGGGAAACCCTTAAGAATAATAAAGTGACTTTATGGGGAACCTTTCCAAAATGCAGTACCTTATTCATTCCTCAAAAACATTATTATTGTCCCAGAGGTGGTATTCAGCAGGTTCTCACCAGTTCTGGAGAACTGGTAGCAGAAATTAGAGGAGTAATTTGGAGAACTGGCAAATACCACCTTTGACTGGAGATTTTACAGTATCTTCCCCTGCCACGTCCACCAAGCCATGCCCACAGAACCAATAGTAAAAAAAATTGAATTCCACCACTGTTTTGTCCTAAATTTTAACTCTTATTAACAGATTTGTAAAGTCATTTGTATAGCATAATGTCTAATACCTGGAGCAAAATAGGTTTTTTTGTTTATAAGAAATGCATAGTTACTTTTTAAAGGCATTTTTTAAAAATTACCTGGGTCCCAACTGTCTCCTGGAAACATCGTCCAAGCTGTGTTTTAGCAGAAACAGGAAAAGTATGAGTGATAGGCTGCTGATGAATGTAGGTTGAATGAATTTTCTGGGTCTTCTGAAATGGTAGGCTTTGATAAGGACTCTGGGAATGTCCCGATGTGGGGGGCTTTGGTTTTGGTTTTTGACCTGCTGATGTGCTGTCAATCCTTGAAACTTGATGAAACTGCACAGAAGCTTCAGGTGGATGTTTAACATGGATATTTACAAAGTTAGGAGGAATTTTCACTGCAAAAGTAAGAAATCAAGCATTAAAAATCTCCAAACAAGAGAAGACATTGCTCAATTTGGAAATTATGTATTGATTTTCGTAGCAGCATTTGAAACATCTTAAATTTTGCCAAAGACTGCTGGATTATAAAAAATACAGGGCAATAAGTTAGAAGCACACACACATATGCAATCATTCTCTTCCCTAAGAAGGAAAGGTCCTCATGATTTTGAATCCAGGATTATGATTAAGTTCACCCAAACATACAAGAATGATTAGCCAATTTTAAATCCAGTCTTATTCTTATATAAATATTGGTTTGGGTACAGTTAGACCTAAGCCCTGTCTTAGATGACATGTGAACCATGTACACCATGAGAGAAGAGAAGATGTACAAAATGATTGGGAATTGTAGCTTATTAAGTCCCTTTTTGACATAAGATGACCTGTGAATATGGTTATTAAATTCTGGATCAAAATGCCATTTAATATAGATGACATTGAATTATACTGGAAAAAATATTTGAAAACATTAAAAGCTGATTAGCCAATTATTTTTGAAATACTCAAATTTTCTTGTGTATAAAACACTAATATTTAGCAAAGGTCTGAACTAGTAATTCAACTCTAAGGATAGAATTAAATGTTTGCAATGTCTATCTGAGAAAAATTGTTCTATCTCCCTCCAAAAAACCTCTTTCCCAGACATTTTAAGAAATTTAAGAACAGTTTGACATTTTATAGGAGAACGATTTAAAAGCTCCTCCTTGAAGAAGGTCGGCACCTTAGAAATATGAAATATAAAAAGAAATCTGCCAAGAAAAAAGCCAGTGTCCATATCTTGAAATCTAATGTGAAAAATAAATCCGTGACTTTGAAATATATTGATGAAGTTGAAGGCTTTGATTAATTGAAATGTCCAAGTGAAAAGGCTGAACACATGATTTCCATCAAATTAAAATAAACAGAGGAGATACAGACTGAATGCATGAAAACACAAGCTCAGAAATTAATGACACATACTTCTCAATTGTTGTCTGACAACTTAGATATGAAAAAGGTAAGGAACACCCAACAAGCATGGAAAGATAAGTCATTTTCATTTGAAAATTTGTACCTTTTTAACTTCACAAAGAAGGTAAAAATCCTTTTCAGTTAATTTTTCACTAACAATTTTTTTATAATTAATGATTGTAAATGCAAGAATGCAATGAATGCTAGAAAGCACATTGTATCATTCCAGTAGGCTTTGAATGTCAGTTCACAGCTAGGTGAGAAGACATTACCAAAGTCTCTGACAGCTGGGCAGGTAAAATTATAAAGTCTCACTGTAGCCAACATAGAACACTAGCCAGAAAGAAGAGATAGGGGAAAAAAGTTTACCTTTGGCTCCTTGCTGCCCTGGCACAGTCAGTGGTAAAGTATGTGTGGAATGGATGACATGAGATCCCACAGTTTTGCTTACTTGTTGCGAATTATGATAAAGTTGCGAAGTACTTCCACTCTGCACAGGGATCTGGCAGAGTTTACCAGTGTAATTAGGAGGACATTGGCACTTGTCTCTTGAGCTGCACTGCCCACCATTCATGCAAGGAAGGTGGCAAATAACTGAAGGGGAGGAAAAAATCCCAGAGAGACTAGTATTAATTTTTTTCCCAGAAGCACTGTTAATATCATTATCAACTTAATTATTTTTTCTAATGGCAAACAGACTTCCTATGATCTTCAGTGTTGCCACAGGGTTTTTATTCAGATGCAAATCAATGAAACATTCCCAGTTATAACCAAGCTTAGGTTCAACCTAATGATAAATATGCAATATCCCATTTGAATACAGTGGCATGATGCAGTACAAGACTAAGGTTTGCTAAGGTATCACTGTGATCTAGGCAAGAAAACTGAAATGAGATCATTATAATTAGACACATACAATTTTATTTTGGAACAGGGAATCTCACACTTCTCAAAAAGCCCTGCTGGTGCAGTGGTTAGAATGCAGGAATGCAGGCAAACTCTGCCCACTGCCTGGAGGTCGATCCAGATGGGGCTCAAGCTTGACTCAGACTTCCATCTTTCTGTAAAATAAGGACCTAGATTGCTGGGGGCAATATGCTGGCATTGTAAACTGCCCAGAAAGTGCTATAAATCACTATTGAGTGCTATATAAATCTAAGTGCCATTGCTATTGTTATCATAATTAACCAAATGAAACTGCCCCAAATTGTCAATCATGTAGTGGGAATCATATTGGGATTCTCCAATTCACACACAAACACACACAAAATAGATATGAGCACCTTATATCTTGCCAGTTCAATATGGCAAACAGATGGATATAAATACAGTATAATACTGAACATTACAAACAATCAAATGCCTAAAATACTGTTATTAAAAAGATGATTCTCCCCAGATAACACAGCAAGGTGATGTATCAGTCAATTTCACAAGAACCAGAATCCAACTCTGAGAATCTGAGTAACTAGAATACAAAAAATTAGTATATCGTGCAAAAGTTCATTTATTTCAGTAATGCAACTTAAAAGGTGAAACTAATATATGAGATAGACTCATTACATGCAAAGCAAGATAGTTCAAGCTGTGATTTGTCATAATTGTAATGATTATGGCTTACAGCTCATGAAAACCCCAAATCCACAATCTCAGAAAATTAGAATATTACATGCAATCAATAAAACAAGGATTGTACATAGAAAATATCAGACCTCTGAAAAGTATAAGCATGCATATGTACTCAGTACTTGGTTTGGGCCCCTTTTGCAAAAATTACTGCCTCAATGCGGCATGGCATGGAAGCTATCAGCCTGTGGCACTGCTAAGGTGTTATGGAAGACCAGGATGCTGCAATAGCGGCCTTCAGCTCTTCTGCATTGTTCGGTCTCATGTCTCTCATCTTTCTCTTGGCAATGCACCATAGATTCTCCATGGGGTTCAGATTAGGCGAGTTTGCTGGCCAATCAAGCACAGTAATCCCATGGTAATTGAATCAGGTTTTGGTGCTTTTGGCAGTGTGGGCAGGTGCCAAGTCCTGCTGGAAAATGAAGTCAGCATCCCCATAAAGCTCATCTGTAGAAGGAAGCATGAAGTGCTCCAAAATCTCCTGGTAGATGGCTGCATTGACCCTGGACTTAATGAAGCACAGTGGACCAACACCAGCAGATGACATGGCTCCCCAAATCAATACAGACTGTGGAAACTTCACACTGGACTTCAAGCATCTTGCAGTGTGTGCCTTTCCATTCTTCCTCCATACTCTGGGTCCTTGGTTTCCAAATGAGATGCAAAAGTTGCTCTCATCAGAAAAGAGGACTTTGGACCACTGAGCAACAGACCAGGTCTGCTTTTAGCCCAGGTAAGACGCTTCTGACGTTGTTTGTTGTTCAGGAGCAGCTTGACAAGAGGAATATGACATTTGAAGCCCATGTCCAGGATCCATCTGTGTGTGGTTGCTCTTGATGCACTGACTCCAGCCTCAGTCAACTCCTTGTGAAAGTCCCCAACACTTTTGAATGGCCTTTTCCTGACAATCCTCTCCAGGCTGTGGTCATTTCTGCTGCTTGTGCACCTTTTTCTCCTACACTTTTCCCTTCTACATAACTTTTTATTAATGTGCTTTGATACAGTGCTTTAGGAACATCCAACTTCTTTTGCAATTACCTTTTGAGACTTTCCCTCCTTATGGAGAGTGTCAATGATGGTTTTCTGCACAACTGTCAGGTCAGCAGTCTTTCCCATGATTGTGATTCCTACTGAACCAGACTGAGAGACCATTTAAAGGCTCAGGAAGCCTTTGCAGGCATTATGGCTTAATTAGCTGATTAGAGTAGGACACTTTGAGCCTAGAATATTGCACCTTTTCACAATATTCTAATTTTCTGAGATTGTGGATTTGGGGTTTTCATGAGCTGTAAGCTATAATCATCACAATTATGACAAATCACAGCTTGAACTATCTTGCTTTGCATGTAATGAGTCTATCTCATATATTAGTTTCACCTTTTAAGTTGCATTACTGAAATAAATGAACTTTTGCACGATATTGTAATTTCTCGAGTTTCACCTGTAGTCTTTACAGCCAGCCTGCAAAGGTTGCCTTGAACACTCCTCACCCAGGAGGGATCAAATTACCTGAAACAGAGTCATCAACTGGCTAGATTCAACTGCAAATTCACTAAGAGATAGACTGTAACGTTCAGGGTAAACTCTTGCTTTAAATCTCTGTCCAAGTACAAAGCAAACAATATGGCCAAAATGGTTACTCTTCTATGCAGCTGATTATAAAGCCAGTGATGTGATCAGTGGGGACAGAGCAGGTTGGTGATCCTATTGGAGAACCAATTTGCCTCCTGCAACAATTATCCAATGTTGGTGCCATATTAAACCACACACTTGGTACTTTTTGCATTATCATCAGTTACTGAGATGAACTCTTGAATTTGTAGCCCATAAAATGGGAACAAAACTGATTATATCAGTACAAATAACCCTTGAAGTACTTTGGTTTCAATAAAAACAACAACAACAACCCTATTTTTGTTTCTCATAGTTTTTAGCCAGTATTTTATACGATGATGGTTAACCTACATACTTGGAAGATAGAAAATAAGGAAAAATAAGCAGTGAAGAACTTTGCTTTGCCAAAGACCATCTGTTCTTTGCATGCAAAGTATTTCACAATTGTTGATAGAGTGGACCAGGTGGCTACGTTCTGCAAAATAGTTTAGGAGATCACCCTAGGGCAGGAAGAAAAAGTATCCATGCCCTTGATGGAAGGATTTTTCATCTCAGCCCAGAGGAACCGCTTTGCCATCTTATAACATATGATGACTATGGAGATGAGCCAAGGAGAACACTATAGGGAAATTCAAAAATCCTGCTAAGGATTAACTGGACAAATGAGCAGACAGTGATACTTCAGGAACAGTGTCATCCTATCCAAATTAGAGAGGAAGACCCATGGAAGTCGAGGCTCAGACTAAGGGTATCAACTTGCACATCAGAGGAAAAGTGGAATGACAACATCTGTTGTAACCTCTTAAGTCCAAAATGCCAGATCAATGTGCAACATAACCTGATGCTAATACAAAGAAGGAAAATGAACTATCTAACATAGCAACAAAGATCAGTTGCCGATTTTATGGTATCAGAAGCAAGAAGCTTAAGTAAATAAACAAATAAAATAAAAGATTCAAAACTGATACAAGCTGATACAATTACCACAGGATTGTATGGAAATAGTTGTTGGAATCTGATAATTTGTGTTTCCTCTTCAGAGGTGGTATTCAGCAGGTTCTGACCAGTTCTGGAGAACCAGTAGCGGAAATTTTGAGTAGTTCGGAGAACTGCCAAATACCACCTCTTACTGGAGATTTTACACTAACCTTCTCCTGCCACGCCCACCAAGCCACGCCCACAAAACCTGTAGTACAAAGTTTTGAATCCCACCACTGTTCTTCTTGCATTTACAGAAGCAGAGTGTAGAGTAGAGGAAAAATTCCTTTTATATCACTATGAATCTGGAGTTAAGTACAATTAGTCTATTTACAAAAAATAATATGCTTGGAGAAATATTAAAGTATTATGCCTGCATCCTCATTTAAAGACTCCATAATCCCTTGTGGGGGTGGAGTCTGGGCAACTGAATGGAGAATGAATAAAATATTATGCCTACATGCCAGGGAGAATGCAATACTATGCTTTTACATGCACAAAAAGTCATGGTATCCTTGTAGGAAGAATCTTTCATGTAATCCTGGAGATATATTGATCAACACTGATAATACTGACTTAGATGAAATACAGTAAATGTATTTGAATAAGGCAGTTTCTCTGGAGTGAAGGGGGTTGCAATTGGAGCTCTTGATGGAACTTAATTTGACCCCAATACTTTATTTCAAAATCAGCAGTATTATAGGAAACATTTACACCAAGATCAAATCAATCTCCCAGATTGGGTTCAGCCACAAACCCACTCCAACAAGATAACTATGGTTCTTGGACCAATTCCATGAACATCTTACTGTAGTTTAATTCAAAGCCACTCTATAAGAGATCAGTTATCTCTTCTGTTAAGAGCAATCAATTAAGTACTATCAACAACAAATTAAAAACTACCCGGAATTGGGTTGAAACAAGAGCATAGAGAGGCGGAGGGAAGAGGGCATCAGACAGAACTGGTGAGTCTCTCTTTATGACTCTGCTCCTTTCCTACCACAAATTATCTTATGAGCTCCGGTTGTGCAATAGTTTGAATGTAGCATTCCAGGCTAAGTCTGCCCACAGCCTCTAGCTCAATCCTGATAGGGCTCAAGGTTGACTCAGCCTTCCATTCTTCCAAGGTTGGTAAAATGAGGACCATGATTGTTGGGGGCGATAGGCTGACATTGTAAACTGCTCAGAGAGTGCTGTAAAGCACTATGAAGTGGTATATAAGTCTTAGTGCTATTGCTATATCTGAGATAATACAATCCTAAACAGAAGAGAGGCTGCATTAAAAAAAACCTGTTGAAAAATGCTAAACAAGAATCTACTTAGCTTTCCCCAGCATACTGTCTTGAAGGTGTACTGAGATTGCAACCTTTAATCACATTGTAACTGATATAACTGGAGGTATGAAAGGCATAAGCACAAAAGAGCTTATAAAAATACTAAAAGAAGTAAAACAGCCTTTAAGCTAGCTGGAGAAATAACCCAATAAAGAATGTTCCTTGAACTTTTACTAGAATAGATTTTTTAAAAGTATGAAAGACCTGGCCCATCCTTTGAAGCCCAAAGTGATCATTTACCTGGAAACTTTACAACAAAAGAGCTAAGATCAGTGCAGTAACTAAAGCATAATTATAACCTATAAGTAATTAATCTAGTGTATATTATCACTTCATTCAAATGAGTCCAAGACAGATATTAAATATCCTGTGAAACTGAAAGTTGTTGTTATTACATTGTTATATAAAGTTACAGTATATCATCCTTGGTGCTCTCTGAACGTTTTTTGCCTGCAGACGTTTCATTATTATATGTTTAGATAACATCACCAGTACACTATGAATTGAACATCGTATGAGCAAACCTTGTGCTACATATATTCTCTTCTATTGAAATATTAAATAAAATATTAAATTGAAAAGAGGAAAAACTCCACAAAGAAAAGGTCATCAGCTCTCTAGCAATAGCTCTATATTCAGAGAATATGGCTGGCAATGACCTTCATCACTTATCCTGAAAAGGCAAGTTATTTGATATCTTATGGATAAAATCCTATATAGAAACTTGATCCTATCTGGCAATAAAATACAAACTCTAATTTAATAATAAACAAGATAAGTCTCCATCCTTTAAGGGCATTTAGCATCTGTTTCCTGAAATGATCACTTCAATCAACCTAATCTACTTAATTTGTCATCTCCAGGCCCTGAACAGAATCTGTGGTATTATTACAGAGAAGATCAAGAGCACAATATTATGACCGTACTAATGTCACAGATTAAACTCAGAAAAGAATGCATGCATTTTCTGCTGAAACAAGAATTCCAACTGAAATGCAGTTCAGTACACTTGTAAAAAAATTTACAGTGAAATTCCCATGCTACTTGCAAGACAGATTAGCTGCCATTATGAGAAAAATCAAATGTGAATTCTTCTTCCTATTCTGGATTCTATGTGTCTAGAATTAATCTCACTTCTTTCCCAGCATCTTCACAACTTTTCATAATCTTACCTGGCATGACAGTTCCTAACACATTCCAAGCATCATGGGATACATTTCTTAACCATGGCAGCTTTAAGATAGCTGGGCTTCAATTGAGTCATCATACTATATAGGGCTTTAGTCTGGGCCTGGAAGTATACTGACAGGTAGTCCAGCAACCTCTGAATTGGGATAATCTTACAATTAAGACATTCAGTAACAAAATGTTTTCCATCAATCATAGCTTCTCTACGCAATAAAATGTTCTTCTTACTGGTTTTCTATGGAACAATTATGATCATGTTTTAAAAGATGGTGAAGGAATGGGAGAAGACACAGATTAGTGTCCAAAGGCTGTATCTAAACTTCCAAAGCAAGTTACGTATAAATTTATGGCAGTAAATATTAATTTCTTAATGAGCCAAAGTATTATCCTAATAGAAAGTCTACTGTTAACTCAGCTTGTAGCCATTGAGCATTATTAGAATTCCTATTGTGTCAATTTGTTGTTTTAACTTAAAAGAGACAACATATTTCAAATGTAGTTTCCCTAACCCTCCATTGTGCTAAACACTGTTTGCCTTACATTCTTATGTATTCTCAATTTTAATTAATTAAAATACTTACTAGCCTACACAGTTATCAATCAATCAGATAGAGCTGGAAGGCACCTTTGGAAGACTGCTAGTCCAGCCCCTTGCTCAAGCAGGAAACCATTTCAGACAAATGGCTGTCCAGTCTTTTCTTAAAAACCTCCAGTGATGAAGCACCCACAATGTCTGAAGGCAAGTTGTTCCACTGATTAATTGTCCTCACTGTTAGGAGGTTTCTCCTTTAGTTCCAAATTGATTCTTTCCTTGATTAGTTTCCATCCATTGTTTCTTGTCTTGCCTTCTGGCTTTTTAGAAAATAAGTTGACCCCTTGTCTGCATATAAGGCCTGTGTATCTGTCATCTATGTATCTAAGCATGTACCAAGATGCATAAATCCCCATATCAATCAGTTGCTCTGTCAGCAGCAGCTTCTGCATATGCCAGAAGCTGCTGTTATCTCAATGAAGTGAGGATCATGTGATCCAAGAATACAGGGTCAGTTCTAGTGAAGTATTCTGATTAGAGGTTAACGTGTGGTGATAGTACACAGCTCTGTGGTATGCTCTCTTCTCATTTGTTCCCCAAACAAACTCACTTAATGAATGGAATGGAATCCACTCATCTCCTCAAAGACTTTCATGAAGCCACCCACAATGTTCATCACTGGAATAGAATGCAATGTGGTAAGTCATCATTACTGTAAGTCAAGTATTAGTAAGAAACAGCCACCCGTGGCTAATAGGAATTTTAATTATCAGTGATACTGTAGAAAGCACAGAAGTTAAACCCTAAAAGACCTCATGCTCTGAATATTCTTTTTGCTCAATGAAGCATTTTATGAAATTCAAAAACTTTCACAACTTTTATCATTTAATCCAATGAAAGGTTTTCCACTTCATTTGTTTCTGTGGGGTCAAGCAAATTATTAAAATGTTACAAATTATGTATTCCTTAAGCAATTATGTGGCTTGGCCTAAACAATGAAGTGGATCAATCATTCTTAATCCCTAAATGACAAAAAGAGAAACCATATTAATAATCAGTCAACCCTCTTATTTAAAAAAGGGGGCATGTGATCATATTGGTACATTAGGGGGGGAAATCTGAAACAGAATTAGGGTAATTTTTTTTGAGGTTCAGAAAAAGCTATTACCCTAATTTTGCAGGAGTTCCCAATGAAGGATATATTTAGATTGTTCAGCCTATATTGTAGGCCATTTCACAAGAGGTTCAATTAGAGTTATATCGTAGTTGCTGACACCTTGCAAACAACTTCTTTATTGTTCTTGATTTTTACAACCTTCCCCACCAGCTTCCCATATGCAAATCTCTCTGCCACTTTTTCTCCTGAGACACTTCTCTATAGAGTATGAATTCCCAGGGATCCTGTATTCCATAGGATGCACTCAGGCCATAGACCCCCTCCCCCACTCACCTGCACTTGCCCCAGCAACTGTCTTCCCAGCCCACATGCACTCTTGTGGCAATACAGCACTATTCCTCCTAGCCTGCACACACTTACGACTCACAGCAGCACCTGCTTTCCAGCCTGTATGCACTGCACCACTTCACTCCATAGTAGTTGCCCCAAACCCTGCCTGCCTGCTTGTGAGTCACCCAGGACTTTCAATTTCCGGCTAGCTTCCCCAATGACTTTGTTTGTGGGACGAGTTAGTTAAAACAGTAAGTGCTTTCCCAGCATCATAAACTTCTCAAGACAGCAGGCCTTCACCGAATGTGATCAAACTATAATCTGAGCCTGGTCATTTGTGTCTCAGTGAGAAGACTGACTGATTTGTTCTATGATTTGTTTTCTGGACTATCATGATATTTTCCATACTTTGGTCTTCTTCAATACCAAACGTAAAAATACATTAATGCTCTTTTTATCCTGCTTTTTCAAAATCCAACTTTCACTTCCACAGAGTATCACAGGAAGGACCATTGACTGCACATTCCTAAAGCGCAAAAGCTATCAACACCTTCAATATCTTCATTTTCAATTCTAAGGCTAGTCATTGTATATGCTGTCATCTGTTTGGTTTTTTAATGTTGAATTCCATTTTTTCACCGTGCTGCTTCAGTTTAATTACTAGAGCTCACATTTTGCATTTTCAGTTATCAGAGTATCACCTGCATAATACAGATGACCAAGTTTTTTTCTTCCAATTGTAAAACCACCCTAATGTTTTTCCAGTCCAGCCTCTCTCGTTATTTAATCAATGTAGGTTGTATTGTTTTTTCAACATTTGCCAACCTGGAACCAATCTATTTTACCATGTCCTGTAACCTTCCTATTTGGTAAAGACCAGAGTGCTGATTTAACTTTTGCAACTGGGTTTTTTTTAAAATAAGGAATATTTTTAACTAGCTTGGATGTTGGTATCTCCACTGTACAGAATGCCCACATACTTTTTCCATCTTTCTTTGATCTTTCTATTTGTTACTATTTGATCACTGGCATCCTTTAAAACATCATTTTGTTGGAACCTTCAAAACTCCTTCAGAATTCAGAGAATTTTTTGGAAGACTTTCCATGTTTTTCCATGTCTGTTTCCATCATTGCTATCTTTACAGGTGCCTCTGTACAACTGCTTCTTGCCTTTTCTAATACCTTTCTGAAATTCTTATGTTGTTTCTTCCTGTGAAAGCTTATAAAAAGCTACTTACAAAAGCTGATTTAATAGCAATAAACAATGTTAAGGGATAAATTCACAATGAGATTATTATCAACTGCAACCTTGTTAGTCATGACAAATTCCTAACACAAGAACTATTATACATGGAAAACATCGATAATGAGTGGAAGTTACTTTCCCTATAGCAATGCCTTTGTTGAAAGATATATTATAGTAATGGCATGTTTCTTGTGGATAGTTCAGTGGGAACGCCTCAGTTTTAAAGGATGCATCCAGGAGTAATATTTTCTCATCCACGCTATTTGCACAACTGCCTAGTTGTCATCTTACTGGCAAGTAGGTTTTACAATCAAACTCGTAAAAACAGACAGAAACTCGACTCATTATGTGGCAAGGAAACATTAACTACTTAAAATATTTCAAAGAAGTTGTCTTCTAACATGAGGTTGTACAAATTTTCTAGAGTATTAAGATTAGACATAGAAGTCTTGTTCAACTTAGAGGATCTGATATATCTACGTTATCAGGTTGCTAGATACAAACAGCAAAGCCCTTTCTCTGTCCTTTAAAAAAATTCTATTCTGGGATACATGTATGACCCTTTCCTTTCCTTATGTATTTTTAAAGAAGCTTTAAAGACATGACTATTCCATTGCATTTCAAGTATATACTATTTTTATTAGGAAAAGTCAGTGTTAACCACTGAAATAATGTTCTTGGGTTTTGTTGTAAGTGAAATTTATTGAATCAGGTTTGACTACATGGAAACATCAATTCTATTCTTTTGGTAACTGAACAGAAGGTGTGGTGCTCTTCCAGGAATTTTTTTCAACTTCCTGATCTATTCTATAGCTCTAAGATTCCCTGGTAATACCCATCCAAATACTGATCAAATTTAACATCTGCTTAGGTTTTCACACCAGATAGGGCATCCAGGTGCTGCCAAACAGAAATCCAGTGCTGGATTTTTGAAAAATATTAAGCTGCTTGATAGCTAGAAGTCTGTGGAAATTCATTCTTCTGGTAACTAGCATGGAATAAAAATTTGACAAAAATAAAATGTGACAGGATACAGAGAAGTTCCAAATCTTTTAACCAAATAAGGTAAATTAGGAAATTCTGAATTTGATATATGGGTGAAGATGACATAAAATTTTAACATATGCACACAAGTATAAAGGACCTGAACCAAATTCTGAGCAACTTATTCTGAAGTAAGTTCTTGTTGGTAGCTTGATTTTCTAAGTCAATTTCTCAGTCACAAGGATACCTTTATAATGCAGATATAGTACAATCATACTTGTGAATCAATTTGCTGTTTGATAAAAAAATGAGGATGATTTACTATAATTTTGATTTCTTTTAATAATGGCAGACATAATGCAAGCCAAATTTTGTCAGATTTCAGTCTATTTTAAACACCTGTACTAAATGGGGGTGTGTGTGTGGGATGACTGAGAAAATCTGGGAAATTATTGTTTGTCAACAAACATTTACAGAGGATATACCTAATTTTCAATTGCCAATTTAGTAATAAAATGTAGCCAGTTTGTCTAAACATGAAGTCAACTCTTTTAGCACCCAGTCTTAAAACTTGGATTCTAACTCAGTGTAACATTGTCTGAATAAATTACATTACCATTAAAACACAATTGAATGTTCTATTAAAGCCTAAAATATTTAAAGAATCAAAAAATATTACATTTTTGAAAACTATCGAGAGAGACAGAGAGAGACAGACAAACAGACAAAGCAAAAAAGATACATACATGAACATGAAACATTAATTTTTGAATCAATTTATTATGCTTGATATTCTAAATGCCAGTGTATGAAACTTACCTTATTCCTGTTTAAGGTCAATAGGGAATAGTCTAAATAAAGTTTTTGTACATGGAAACATTTTGAAAGCTCAATTCAATCCCCAGTATCTCCAAATAAAAGGATCTTATAGCAACTCATAAGGCTACCTTCTAAGGCCCTAGAGCATTATTTCTTAACCTTGACAACTTTAAGATGAGTGGACTCCAAATCCCAGAATTCTTTGGCTAGCATGGAATTCTGAGAGTTGAAATACATATATTTTAAAGTTGTCAAGGTTTAGAAAGGCTACCCTGGAGAGCCAAACCAAACCAAACTCTAAGTAAGGCTATTTCACAGTATTTTACTCAACATGGCCATGAAGATCTCAGTTCTTTATCCTCCTTTTCAAAAAATCACTGAATGACACAGCAGAACTGGTGCATATCTGCTCTGAAGGATAAATTTGTTCATCATATAATACTAGATAACTGAGTATCATTGGGAAAGAGAAAAATGTTTTAAATTTTTCTGCTTTGCTTTTGGCAGTATAACTGGTCTTATTGCAACACAAGGGGTAAGATTCACAAAGAAACAATTATATTATAAGAACACCAAGCACAAAGTGACTGGCACAAGTTGCCAAACATTTTTAAAGCTTTGTTCCACTTCTGTCCAAATACTTCTACAAGCTGACTATGCCTTTCCTTAATCTGCTTTCCCTGGCACTGGATCCTTTTATGTCATTAGGTCTCTTGCCTGTCCAGCCCCTCAATGCTATTTAAAGTATATATTTGTCCAAGATACTGACATATTACCCACAAATAAACTGTTCCTCAAATATCACAGTTTTAAGTTGCCCCTTTAATTTTTCACAATTCCATTTAAAATTTGGAAAAATATAATAAGGTGAGAGAACATGAACAGAAATGAGGGGAGAAGTATCATTCAATATTCTATTTTCACATAACATAAAATTGGTGTTCATTTTCTTTCTTCTGATGAGCCATGGTGGCACAGTGGTTAGAGTGGCGCAGTGGTTAAAATGCAGTACTGCAGGCTGCCAGCTGACTACAATTTGGCGGGTCAAATCCCACCAGGCTCAAAGTTGACTCAACCTTTTATAATAGATTACTCCCTGGAGAATTTGACTTATTCATTATGTTGACTTGTTATAATCTAAACACTGCTCCATGTATACATTCTTTTAATTATTTATAAATCTCACTGTTTATTTTTCTACTGTATGAGTTATGTTTATTTACACATAAATAAAATAAATAAATCCAAATCCTCTCACGGCATCCCACCATATGAAGGTCAAGTTCTGAAAAGCCATTATGGTTTGATTCAGAAGCTAGTGGTGGCACAATGATTAGATTGGAGTACTGCAGGCTACTTCTGCTGACTGCTGGCTGCCAGCAGTTTCGCAGTTCAAATCTCACTGGCTCAAGATTGACTTCCATCCTTCTGAGGTCAGTAAAATGAAGACCCAGATTGTTATGGGCAATATGCTGATTCTGTAAACTGCTTAGAGAGGGCTGTAAAGCATGGTGAAGCAGTATATAAATACGACTTCAGCAACAGAGTGGTCAATGTCTGGAATACTCTACCTGACTCTGTGGTTTCTTCCCCAAACCCCAAAAACTTTAACCTTAGACTGTCTACTATTGACCTCACCCCTTTCCTAAGAGGTCTCTAGGGGGCATGCATAAATGCACCAACGTGCCTACCGCCTTTGTACTATTGTTTTTTTTCTTATATGTATCCATTTCATGTATTCATAACTATGTTTATACTTATACCTGTTATCTTATAATCGCTTGACAAAATAAAAAAATAAGTCTAAGCTATTGTTGTTGCTAGGTTAAATTATTTCTGAAAAAAAACCTTTAAAGCAATGATCTGCTATTGTATATTTTTCTGACATATGAAGAATTTGTCTCTTTACAAGTCATATCCACATTTTAAGTAACATGAGCTATTTTCTATAATTTCTTCATGGAGCAAAACTTCCCTAAAATGCAGCATTAACACATATATTTCTCTCCTATCTATCTATCTATCTATCTATCTATCTATCTATCTATCTATCTATCTATCTATCATACTTGCCACTATCCAAGGAATATAGTTGAGCACTTTTTTAAAGTAAGCACTTAGCTTTTATTCCTAAAATTATTCTAAAAGAGCAGAAACTTTTTTTAAAATGCCATGCTACTTGGGAGTTTGTGTTTCTCCATCATAGGTGTAAGTCAATCACAAGTATGTACACCTAGCACTAGCACTTAGATTTATATACAGACAAAGAAAGAATAACCAATGAAAAGAGCAAAGAAGGAACAACCTTTTCTGGACCAATAGCCACCTCCAGCATTTGAATGTGCACTAACGGCTGCACTATAAATGTAGCACACATGATTAAGTTGCCATCTATGTACTTTGTAGATTTTCTTTCTATCACCTTAAAATTGCAATGTGGTAACAGCTTTTGGAGGTCCCTGGAAGCACACCCAAGATTTGGGAGGACTGTGTATGACTGGAAGCCATGCACTTCTGGAACACAAGATTATTCTACTTTGTTTCAGATGTGCAATGCAAAACTTTAAATGCACAAGAACAGAGTCATACCATTTTTGTCAGTACATGAATAAGCATCAGGTTAAACTTCTGTTGTTCAATCTTCCTCAATCAGAACAAATTCATAAGCAAGAATGAGTCATATAATTTAAAAAGTTAGTTGGGAAATTCTACAACATTCATCATCTATTTATTCTTTTTTTCCATTTCCTGTATTACTCAGTTCCTTGCCAAAATGTAAATAAATGAAATTAAAATTATAAATTCTTTGAAAAGCAGATTCTGAAGGAAAGTGCTTATAATATAAAAAAAATATGAGAAAAATCTCTCTACTAACGCTTTCATCAATACTCCAAGGGTGAGCAATGCCTCCTTTCTCTGCAGCACCAAAACCTTTTGATTCTTCAATCCTCCAGAGCAGATCTGAGATATAAAGAGGTTGAAGTGCAACATGGAAATCATAGAATAGTTTCTCCTTCCCTAGTCACCTTTGGCTAATAGAGGGGACTTACTGGATATCACCCAATATTGATATGATTAAGGTTATATTCAGAAGATAACAGGAGTGCTAGCTTTTCTATTCAGCTAAGATAAGTGACTGTTGTAGCTGACAGTGACTGTTTTTTATGTTCAAGAACAAATAAAGCCAAATAATGGGCTGAAGGAGTAAAGAGATTAGTCATAGGAAGAAGAGCAGACAATGTCATGAAGACTAAGGACATTTCAGTAACAGAATAATTAAAGCAGTGGTCTTGCCAGTGATAATACACAACTGGGGAAGCCAGAAAAAGAAGATAGAAAATTTTGATTTACAGATTTGGAGAAAGTTATTAGAAATGCCACAGAAGGTAAGAAGAGTGGACCAATCAGTCTTTATGAAATAAAGTCTAATATTCCTTTGAGATATTGAACAGCAAGCAGAAACTCACATACTGTACAGTACTTTGGTCATGTGATGTAGACAGGGGATGGACTAAAAAAACCCAATTGCAGTAAGTAGAAGAAGAGAAAGACCACAGATAGATGGTGGGATTGAGACACAGAGATTACCAAAGTGCCATTGGAAGAATAATAAAATATTGTCAGAGGCTAGCCAACATGGTTTTTGTCCAAGAGTCACCAGGAACAAAACTTGCCTCAGTGTCACCTTCCAACCTGGACTAGGTTTGCATATGCAGTATGCTCAGCAAAGTAAGTAAAAGTGTTCTTGGTGTTTTTTTTAATAATGCATGCGTATTGTTACTTGCCACATGCAAAATGCTCTGAAAAATGGTCAGATGAGAAAAGATGGCATTGATGGCAAAGCTTGGAAAGAATCATTATATTCCTAATAAATGATACACAAGCCTGTTAATGCAAAATGGAAAGTTCAGTAATGATACAGTCTCTGTTGTTTCAATTATCTTTGTTTGTTAAACTTATAAACCTAACAATCTTATCAGGAACCCAAGGCAGCATACACTGTACTATTTTCCTACTTTTCCCCACAACTGCAAAACTGAACAGGAATTGGGTTGTCACAGACAGACTGGCCTAAAGTCACCCAGTGGGCTTTCATAAACTAATTGGAAAGTTAAATATCTCATGCAGAAATATTACTATTGGGTTACAAAATTCTATTCATCGTGTAAAGATTGCTAGTATCGAAAGAATGACCACAAGGATGTTATTTTGGCATTCACCACAATGTACTGTATATCCTGATTTCTTAAAACAAACATTTTAAAACAAATATTTAAAAACTATTTTTTGTATTCATATTTTATATATGTTTCCAATAAGGTGATTAATAATCTGACCCATTGGGATCCCTCATTATGAAAACATGGCATAATAAATGTTGTGGTTTCTAAGGTTAGACTCTTACTAGCTCTTGGGAATTAACAACAGAACTGGGCAATCTAGAGCTAGGAATGGGATTGAAAGACTAAATTTCAATTAATACTCCAGATGCTAACATGGATTCTAAAAGCTGCAGATGCTTTCACTGTAGACTAAAGACCCTTTGTTTTCATAGCTACTACAGCTGGATTCTGTCCATCCCAGTCCTTAATCATCTACAGGTTTTTTGCTTCTACTACTTTCAAACAAGGCAGCCCTACTTCTCACTTATAAAACCATATATTTTGCTCCCCTCCCAATTTTAATCTTTATTTCAGTCTTGATGTAACTCAAGGTTGTACCTACAGATCATAAATATATAAATAACATAAACGTATCTTTTACTTATTGCTGCTTCTTTCTTTTTAAAAAAGCTAATTTTACTGTTTTAAAATTTTGCAGTGCAGTACAATGAAATAAATATAAAATATCATTTTAAAAAATCAGTTACAAAAAATCAGAAAAATCAGAATTTTCATTCTGCATTTCCATCTGAAAATTGATGAACTTGAAAATGAAAATATAAACAACAATTAAACTGCAATTAAAATAATAAAATTTAATCTAGAATACCAAACATTCTTTGCTCAATATTTTCATTCACTTGTTAGACAAACAGTATGCCACATAGATGTATGAAATAAATGGATACTTTCGTATCACTATTTTTTCCTACCTATTTAAAAAATAGGTATTCTGAAGTAATTTATATTTTAAGTCACTAGATACATGACTTTTAAAACAAACAAATACATTCAGGTTCAACAATGATCATAGCCACTGAGTTTCTTAGCAGCACACACTAAAAAATTCTCCATTTTTTCCCAACATTTCATATACTACCACATACTTTAGAATCTGAATCCCACCATGGTATGTTGCTGATGTAGTTTACAGTCTATTTTGATGCATAAATCCCATTCATATGTAATGCCAAGCCAAATTTGATGTTACTGGAAAAAGTTTAGGTAGTTCTTTAACTACTGGACCCATCTATTTTCCTAATCTCAAATAATATCATAATTCCTACACACTCACTCCACACAGCCACAGATTCTATTGTTTTACACAAGCATCTTGGCAGCAGGAATCCTAAACTGGATTCTCAATTCGCAAACAAGCAATTACAAATTGCTCCATTACCCCCAAATTACTCCCAGTTTAAGAACCACTGCCATAAATATGATTTTATGGCCAAACCACAATCTAAACTGAAAGCACTATATAAACCATGGTCCCCAATTTTGGTTTGTCCCAAACCAAAGGTTCCCCAGAAATTGGGAAAACTATGTGTTCTATTTAGCAACCACACTTGATTGCTAAATTGAAACTTAGTGAGGTTCAATGTCAGAGAAAAAGATATATAAACTTAATTTTGTTCACCATAGTTTAATGATAGGACTAGCCAGCCAGCACTTAGTATTTTATATGTAACAAGTGTTCAGTCTTGGATGCCTCTTTAGACTAACAACTATTTTAGGCCACCCATGTTGTTAGAGGTACTGATAATATTTTTAGACAAAGTTCAACACACCATTACAGTGTGTTGAACTAATTTGCCTTATATCCTGCACAGGAATAGCATTATTCTGTTTGGAAAGAGAATAAAAAAGCAACTAACAAGGACAATATAATTGCACTGCAATATACCTGAATCAGCAACAAAAATGTGAGATTTGTGCAATAAAACATTAAAATATATGGTATTCTGTTTGTATCATTCCTGCATTACAAAATGGTATGAATGTCCACTGAAATGGATTAGATTTTCTAAATCCTGGTCAATTAATTTATAGGTGGGAAACCATACAGGACATAAATATCAATAATCTTTGAAAACCAGTTGTCTAACATCTGACAGATATAGTGTTTGAATGTTCTATTTGGAAGCAGACCAAGTTCATTTATTGTAATAATATCTTCCATTACAATCTTAAATGTCCAGTTTATCTGGTATCTGACATATAATAGCTGTGGTGCTCACAGTGCATTCAAAGCACATGTTTTTAAGCTGGTTCCCACTCCATTCATAGGAATACAAAGTTACACAATTCCTAGACAATGTTTTTCAGGAATGTTTCATTTAACTCCAAAGAGTTTTTACATTTACTTATCCAAACATTAAACTACTAAATTCGAAGAGTGTTATTATTCCTCAGTTTTGCCACTGTTCTATCCAATTTTGTGGGTTTATAAGAAAATGTGTGGGTCCATATGAAAGTAGAGCACTGCCATACTGTGCACATAATCATAACCAGATTTTAAGTAATTCTATTCTTTTTTGCACTTTAGAACAAAAACCAAGAGCAATGAAAAGGATATCTAATAGTCTGGCTTACAGAGAACATATGACAGATCCTTCCAAAAAAAGGTTGAAACAAAAATCCCAAGTGCACGAACAGCTAAATCCAACAGGATTAACAAGAGCAAATAAGGATTCACCAAACTTACCTACTCGGAAGTTGGGAGCTGTCAAGGTGTCAGCAGCATGCCCGTTTTCACTAATCAGCGTTGTCGTATTTCCTTTCTCACAGCTATTTTGACAGGTGCCTTTTTTACAAGTCACTTTACAAATGCTGGGTGTAAAAACCACCTTGATGCGTCCTGTGTGGTTTCCCACTGGGAGTAGAGGCAAAGAAAAAAAGAACAACAGATAGATCACTTTGGTAGCCATTGATTTCTTTCCAATGCTTTACAGATAAAGAGAGTTTTGAAAAGCAACAAGTTCTGAATGGAATAGGGCAGCCGTCAGTGTTCTCTCCTCAACATCCAGTGATGCCTCTGAAACAGGAGTAAGAAGCTTAGCAAACAGGATGCCGGGATTCACTCCAAATCCACATTTAAAATCAAGTCACTGGAGTGGGATTAGAAATCACAATGCTGCACTTTATTCACAGTCAAAGAGCAATACCAAGGATCTGACAGCTTCAAAAGCCAATCCTGACACGCAGATGTAATGTAAAATGACTAAGTATTCACCTAGAGGGTGAATAAACTCTTGCGTCTTTCTCCCCTGCATACTTTTCCTGATTCTGCACTTATTAAGTCACTATTTGTAGCCCGTCCCCTGGAAATGTTTCAGGCATGCCGCATGTCTGAAAACATCTGTCTCAAATCTCCTGGCACCCTGGTCTGAACAAATCCTCTGACGCAGCTGCCGGGACCCTTTATTTTTATTTTTTTTCCACAGATTCTTGGAACAGTCACTCCATGTGGATGTACGAATTCTAGGTTTCATTTTATTCTTAGCTTCTAATAGGTACCTCAGGGTTTCAATTGAAAATGAAGGTGGTGGCTAAACAGTATTACAGATCAGGAATGGACAAATCCTACCCATTTTGCAAAATTCGGTTCTAAGCATTTTCTGACCAATTATGTCATTATTTTTTTAAGAAAAAGGTACTGCATTTACTTTGTTAAGTGTTTTTGGATAAAACTGTTCGTGTACACATATTTTTCAAGCGGTTTTCCTAATTTTTATATAGCTTTTGCCTTTGTAAAAGTATTTTTATATGCAACATTCAGACATTCTGATATACAGTTTTGGGGTAAAGAACCTCAGGACAAACATAGGAGGTGATACGTGTGTGCCAACTTATGTATTAGTGTGGGAAGATCATTTTGTTTAGAAGTGCAAACAAAACAAAATTCTATTTAATTTCTATGCTCCTTACAGCATTCAAATTTACAAGAATCCAAATGTTCAGCTACATAATCAACCACCTTTATGTTTCAGTATATTAGGACAAAAAAGTCTGATATAAAAATATCCTGTTATAAATAAGAATATGAAAAATCTATAGGAAGAAACTGTGTTGAAAAAAAGAGTCTAGGCAGGTGACTCCATGGTATAATAATCATCATTATGATTTGAAGTAGATATATCTTTTTCATCACAGCAAAAGAAAAAACTGCAGTGATGTTCAGTGCAGATAAATTTTATTGATTTTGTTCTATATGTTTCCTTTTACCAGGTTTAAAATCTGGGAACTCCCCAATTCTACTATTCACATTTTACACATTGTTTATTTTTAAAAAGGTGATGCACTCATGAGATCCAGTTTTGCAGAGACACCAAGCTATAAACTGGAAACTGTGAGTTTGAATCTTCCCTTGGGCACCAAATCAACTCCAGGCAGTGGCTAGGAGTCAACACTGTGTTCTAAATATACATGGCTGAGATTGTATGTTAAAACATCCTGCATTTCATTCATCATTATGACTTCAGCAGGCCTAGCATATATAAAGCTAAATATTGACTTTTTCAACATTAAATTATATTTTCCAGGACCAAATGCAATACCATTTTTAATGAACAGGAGCAAAATTAATGAAACAATAGTTGCTACAAATGGAAGTCAAACCAACCTTTATTACAGCCAAAGGGCAAAATTGGGAGGGTGGGGTAAAGGAATGTAAAGGCACAAGCAATACAAAAATAAAGTTATAGATTATAAAAATAAATTATAAAATTATAAGCTATAAATTATAAAAATAGTGAATCCAAAAAAGAGCCTGAAAGAAGGGTAAAGAACAATAAATGCACATAAATAGCAGGGCAAATTAAATACACCATAATACAAAACACTTTATAATAACAGTCTAGGTGCTCATTAAAACTGATTTATGGCACAAGTCATCTTGTGATGTATTTTAGGTGCTGCTGCACAGAGCCTGGCAACCTTGTATGGAGAGAGCAGCAGGGAAGAGCAGAATTGTCCTGCAAGCCCTGAATATTTATGGAACAATAGTGAAATGAGTCTAGCACCAATGTCTCTGTAAAATGCATTGGTTCTGTTGCTTCTTCATGTCCAGAGTCACAGGGGCACGGTCTCTCTGAATAAGGAATCTTTGGCATTCAAGGACAACTGAGGGGATGGTATGACATTGTGCCAGAGTAAAGATCCTTCAATGGTGAGGTACTTCCAGATTCATTAAATGTGCCATAAGGGAGGCAAACTACCCATTGGGTTCACTGGCAATAAAGGTTGGGAACCTGGATAGGTTCAACTACCAGTCTGTGTCTGCTACACACTGTTTAATGAGAGCTTTGGCCTGATTATGTCCTATACTCTGTATAGAAGACCTGGAGAGAATCCCAAGGATAAGATTTTAGTTGCCACTGTCTTTTTCCATGTGACAGAAAACTATCTCTCATATTAATGGGGCAAGGCGAGAAGAAAAAGGTCTAAGCCAGTAGTTGAGTATAGTATCCACACTCTACTCTTTACTTTCATGAGACCTCTCTCTCTAAACTCAAGGTGGCATTAGAGACCCATTTGGGGGCTTGAAGACCTTAGGAATTTGGACTGAACAAGTTCTAATGGTGAAAAGTTGGAGAAGGATCCCAGATGGGCAGCACTGAGAAGTTGTGCTATTGGCTTGGCTTGAAATAATCTGAGGAATATAGTGGGATCTCTTGTTTTGTGGAATTTAAGGATGGCATATGAGCTTCTATGAGCATTTTCAGTGATAAAGTCACCATGAGGATTCCTACTGTTGGCAGAATATAGGACTATTCCTAGATATTTGAAACAGGAGACCTGCTTGGTCTTATGGCCATCTATCTTCCATTAGTAAATTTGATTTTCTGATAACTGAGCTCTAACTGGTCTTCCTTGCAAGATTGTAGTCATGTTCTCCATGTTCTTTTAAGGCCCACAGGTATTCTTGAGTATAGCTAAATCACCCATATCGTGGAAAACGGAAATATAATTTCTAGCTAGTTTTAGGGAGATAATGTTAATATCAAGGAGATGGCCCATCATGGAGTGGGGACCAATATTCAACCCTGCTTTACGCCTTACTCAGTTACAATGGCATTAATGAGATAGCCCTGGAAGTTGCAACTTTCTTTCAGTGACATCTCTTCATGAACCATACATATTAGATGAAGCAAATGATGATCAATCATGGAGTTTTTACCATAGTTCGGTTTGTGATATGGAATCAAAGCTACTTTGCAGTCTATGAAGATGACATAAAGGGAGGTAGTATTTTTCAGTTAGATGTGGAGCACTGAGTACTGGTTGATTGTCCTTCCGTAAAATTAGGTTGCTCTTCTTCAAGTATGGCTTCTTGTTCCAGCCAGTTCTGGAATTTCCATAAATGCATAAATCCATAAACATATGCACATTTCCATCTTGCATGAAGTTTGCTAATTGTATCAAGGAAGCTAACTGATCTATAATTGGTGGGGTCATCCTTTTTACCCTTTTTATATTTAGGGCATGAGCCCCCAATCCTTAGGTCATCAGCCATAAGTGTTGATGCAGGTAAACAGCAAGGCCAGAGCAAGAGCCCAGAAGTCCAAATTGTTTTTAATAGCCTTTGGAGGAATTCTCCTGGGGCCTTCCTTGATCTTAGTTGAACAAGAAGATTTTTTATCTCTGTCACTGGTGTCACATTGGCAGATTTTCTATATTTTTGCTATGGCTTCCACTTCCACAGCTGATAGCCATATAGAGCTCCTAAACGTTTGCCTCCCAGGTCCCCAGGGGAGGATTTGCCAATTCATAATGGCCGAGCCATTTCATTGGGAATTTGATGTGATGTGCCAGAAAGAGGCTGAGCCATTGGATTTGACTGCTTGAATGAGTTGTGTCCAAATGTTTTTTTTTCATGGTTTTCTCTTTTTCTTGCATGTCAGCAGCTTGTAGTATCTTTTCTGCTGGGGAAGGTCCATTGCAACTGTTGGTGTAGCATTGGATACGTAAGTCTGGTTAGTGAGAGCAAGAGCTTTTTAAATATTAACATAGTTCTGGTTGAATCATGGCTTGGAGTGGTGCTGTTGTTGAGTTCGAAAGGAGGCGAATGCTGGTAGAGCTTTTGAGTGAGGGTGTTATAATTCCTTAAGAATACATCAGGAAATTCAGTGATGTCAAGGCAGAATGGAGGCTCTATAGGAGACCCTAGGCCAATTGCTTGGATATCATTTGATTTAGATGTGGGGTCCACTTAGCTTAGCTATATGGTCTTCCTCCTGGCATAATAAGGCAGAGTCCTCAATATGTGTTTCTTGAGTGAAGTAGCATTGGGAGAAGCTTGCTATTGAACTTTGTTGTGGTTGGAATGCAGTATTGCAGGCTAACTGTGCATTCTCACTGCCAGGAGTTCAATCCTGACCACCTCAAGGTTGACTCAGCCTTCTATCCTTTCAAGGTCAGTAAAATGAGGACCCAGATTGTTGGGGGCAATATGCTGACTTTGAAAATTGCCTAGAGAGAGCTGTAAAACTCTGTGAAGCAGTATATAAGTCTAAGTGCTATTGCTATTGTTACAGTAGACAGTAATTTTTTTCAATAAGTCTGTTTATTAAAAGTCACACAGTTCTTAATATTTGAGGAAAACAATCCTTGAGAAAAATTACAATTCCTCTTTGTTATTTTTACTTATCTTTTGCAATCATTTTTCCCTTCCAGGAAGAGATCTAATTAAAGCATGCCAAAGTGAATAACCATTATCAACAATTCAGCAGTCGTTTTGTTGAGATTCAGCTACAATTCATCAGTGCCACAGCGTGTCAGCACAGATGGGATGAGTTCCTAAATCATTATCAGCAGCAGCATCAGTGGCAACAGCAGCAACTTGAACAAAATCAATTGTGGATACTAAATCACAGGGGGAGCGGGGAAAATCCATTTTTTGCTTTATATGGATAACCTAAAGCTACTTTGTAAATCAAAACCTGAAACTGAGTTTCTGTTAATCATTATCCATATTTTTAACGGAAGACAAGAGAATAATATTTAGCCTAGTCAAATGTGCTAGAGTTGCAATTAGGGGAGGCAAGATTATAAGAGAAGATGGGCTATAACTAATGAATGCAAATGCATTAGACATCTGGCACCTGAGCAATACAACTAATTATAAGTAATAGAAGCTATTGATTTAGAGCACAATGAAGTAAAAAAGACTGTATCAAATGAGTCTAAGATAGTTAAAATCTAAATTAAATGATGCAAGTACTGTATTTTTCGGAGTATAAGATGCTCCGAAGTATAAGACACACCTAGCTTTTGGGGAGGAAAACAAGAAAAAAAAAACCTGCCTCTGCCTTTGCCTCCCAGCAATTTGCCTCCTTACAGCAAACAGCAAACAACCTGGTCAGCTTCAGCACAGCCTTATTAGCACAAGCAGCTGATAGTCAGTTGGATTGGCCTCCCGGCGATCAGCTGTTTCAGGCTGCAGAGATCGTCATCACCTATTGCCGCCTCTGACACCCCATTTTCGGCTTCTGCATCCCGTTTTCGGCCTCCATGCACCCAATTTTTAGCCCGTTCCAGGTGGCAGGGATTGGAACAGGCAGAAAATGGAGCACGCGGAGGCCAAAAATGGGATGCAGAGGCCGAAAATGGGGCACACAGAGGCAGCAATAGGTGATGGCGATCTCTGCAGCCTGAAACAGCTGATTGTAGGGAGGCTGATCCAACCAATAATCAGCTGCTTGTGCTTATCAGGCTGTGCTGAAGCTGACCAGGCTGTTTGTTGTTTGCTGCAAGGAGTCAAATTGCTGGGACGCAGAGACCAAATGGTGGGGGCTGCTGAGTGGGTGGGGCTTTGGCAACATTTGCTGTATAAGATGTATGGACATTTCCACCCACTTTTTTGGGGTTGGAAAGTGAATCTTATACTCTGAAAAATGTGGTATTTTTAAAGCAGTAAATGTTTGGGCTGTCTCAGCAATTAGATATATTTCAAAGAAGTCCCAGCATAGAGATATATTGCAAGTATAACTGATTGGTTCCCAGCAAAATGGGATCATCTTGATTGAAAAATAAGGGAAATAATGACCATACATTATATACTGTCCTTATACAAGCATATAAATATTAGAATTCTTATCTTTTATTGTTTTAATGCTTTTGACGCACCACTATTTCTGCAAAAGACTATCCGATTTGGAGCACCCTACTTTTTATCATGAAACCTCCAAAACCCGTACATCCTTGGCTAATTCACCATTACTAGTGGCTTGCCCTGTCAACAATCAAGAAGCAACAATACCACAGTCAAGCAACTGTCAAACAAGTTAACAGTAAACAATAGCCCACTCTAGAAATCACCAAGACCACTCCCAACAATAATGACAGGGCGAGAATGGGGCATGCTTTTGAAGGTAGTTGTTGGGTATTGGTGAATGCTGAAGTGTCACTCAAAACACCATGGCATGTCACCATCATAGTTTTGCCATTGATGCTCTAGTGCAAAATAATCGGGGAAAATGGGGATCTGGCAAGAGTTGTCTGATCAGATGATTATGACAGCTTTAATCCATATCTATCTTAGATTATATAAGATAAAGGCATTCTATAAAGTAAGTTTGTAGGGTTTTTTTTACTTATAACAATGTTATTCCTTCTAGAGATGACGCCTATTAGATTTTCTTCAACTTTAATGTGAGTAATTGCGGTTTTATTTTAGTTCTCTTATGAACTGAATGAACCTTAAAAACATTTTCACACCATTGCTATATTGTGCAAGAGTCTTAACTCTGAAAATAATCTGCATCCTCTTCCACTTGGAATATGATCCTACTGCCACCAAACTCTGGAGAAATTTTTATACCGAAGTCAAAGGAAATCTATTGTCTAAGAAGACCATATTGTGCCTGAATTAATACAACATTGCAGACAAAGCAGCACAGTACTGGGCAAGAAATGCAAACACTAAAGTTACAGAATTACAGCCAACTATTTAAAAGAATAAATGTATTTAAATGACTACAAGGAGTTTTTTTACATAGATATAACAAAAAAATAAGTCTACTTTAAAAAGTGCTTCCATCCCAATCATGCAGTGTTTTAACATGGTATTTCTTTTCATCTAAGATCCATTTATATTGTGATACTAGCAGTCTAATATTATAACGAGCCACAGATAAATAGCCTACCCAATCCAATATTGCTACAAGATACAACAGAAAGTTTATTTGGACATGAATGTTTTAGTGATATTAAAACCTTTGATGCTCTTTAACTATATTTTCTACTTTTTAAACTGCTGATACTCCACACTCAAGAGGAAATCACTTATTTCCTAATATGGGTCCATATAACTTATCTAATTGTCATATCCAAATTAGCTTGCTGGGAATAGTCATCTAAAAAAAAATCTGATATTGCCAAAATACAAGTATATCTTTTTTCCTTTGAGAACAACCTTTCTACCCACATAACTGTCCAAGAAAATTCCTCCACAGCATTTTTCCATATCAGTTTTTTAAAAAGTTTATTTTTGTTAATCATACATACTATTAAATACTGAACACTCTTACTTTTGTAAATTGTTATCCACATATAACAGATTTTCATCATATTTTTGGCTTAACATTTGATTGTCTGCCTGCCTGCCTGCCTGCCTGCCTGCCTGCCTGCCTGCCTGCCTATCTATCTATCTATCTATCTATCTATCTCTCCTAACTCTGAACGTTTTTTGCAGCCTAAATAATGTGGGGTTAAAGTAGAAACCCACAACATTATTTCCTATAACAGACTTGTTGAAAGAAGTAAATCCATAGAGAGTGACTTGAATTCCTTATCCAGAAGACCTTTCCAAAATGCATTAAATGTGATGATGTTCAGAGCTATTAAGAGATCCAGTAAAAATAATTGAGATGCATTCAATCTTCACCCTGGTTTCCATTTGTTTCCCTATATAAGTTATTCTTCAAGGCAACCGAGATGGTTTGAGTTCAAAATATAGATTAGAATCCAGTTGAAGTCATTGCACATAATCAGTTTTATACTATGGCTCAGAATTAGCCAGCCATTACACACTCAACGTTTTGTTCAAGAAAACAACTTGCATGTGCAGTTAGTAAATATTATGTTTTCTAAATGTAATAGTCTTAAAAGGGATATCAAACTAATAAGGTACAAAAAGCAAGACTAGAGTTCACAGTAAGCTGGCCTACTCCAAGCAACCCTGTCAAAACAAATCTATCTCAGTTCACAAACGTAGACTAAATATTGTACTGAACACTTTAAAATACTGATATGAATGACACAAAATTTGTTCTTTAGCTTGTTAAAAGTGTCTCAGAATGGATTTCAGATGGTTCCTTAATAAATTCTATGGAGGATTAAGACAGTTATCTCAATAGATTTGTTGGGGTGGAAGCTGAATTTCATGGGGCTAAGACTATAGTACTGGGAATTTATGCCCCAAATGAGGACAAAGTGATTTTTTTTACTTTTTAACTGGACAAAAACTCATGGAGATAGTACTGAGTCTTTTTTATGAATGAAGTTTTTTATCTGATGAACAATCTATAGAAAAATTGGAATTCTGGAGAATATACCTACTTTTCAGAAAGACGTGTACCCTTCTCAAGAAGAGATATGATTTGGATTTCAAAAACTGGCCACTAAGATCTCTAAACTATAGATTATATCAAAGATTTTTTCTGATCATATCCTTGTGATTTTAGTTTATAAAAGAAAAATCTACTTCTTCTAGATGGAGATTAAATGCAACATTGTTACAGAATGTATTTCTGCAGTGTGGGCTTTTTCTTAAAAGACATTTTAAAAATGATGTCAGAACTGTGTTGGACATTCTAGAATATTTGAATGAAATTGTGTGTTTCTACACAATGAAAAAGCAAGCTGCATATTTTTAGATGTAGAGAAAGCTTTTGATAATCTCAATTGGACTATTCTAAAAGTTCTAAAAGTTTTGGAGGATCTGAATTTTGGAGGCAATTTTATAAAAATGGGTAAAGTTGGTCTATACTTCACAGAAAGCATTAATTATTGTTAATCTTTTGAGATACAGAAAGGAACAAGAAAGGGCTGCCTACTGTCTCTTTTGTTTATTTCAGTGTTTGAAATTCTGAATAGAGACATAAGAGAGGATAAAAAGATTGTGGGAGTAAAAATTAAAAAAAGAAATGTAGAAGTTGAGAGCTTTTGCAGATGATTTAGTCCTAGTTTTAGAAAATCTCTTAAAGGGGCTTGAATTATTAATGGGAAAACTAAAGGAATTTGATGCATTAGCTAATTTAAAATCTAATAAACAGATGATAAAAATATGAAAATAAGAAATGAAATAGATTTGATGAATATAACAGTTTTGAGATTAAGAAAAAGGTGAAATACTTGGGTATTCATTTGACAAATATAAATTGTATGTTATTTCAAAATAATTACAGTAAAACATGGAATGAGGTTTAAAAGATATGTTAAGATGGGAGACAATATAGCTTGTCATTGCTGGGGAGAATTTGTGTAAATAACATTAATGTTTTGTCTAGAATGCTATTTTTGTTTTAGACAATTCCCATTTTGACAACTGATATATAATTTAAAGGATGTCATAAAGATATCTCACATCTTTTGTGTGATGGGAGAAAAAAATCATGAATTAAATATAAGGTGCGCTACAAAATGCAAAAGGAAAAAGAGACGTATTGACAATACATACTGTACATTCATGGGAATATGACACATAGGTATTGTCAATTATTATCCTAAAAACGCAAGTCAGAAAAATGTGGGGACATTGTTCTTACGTTTTTAAAAAGCAAAACTAACATATTAAGAAAAAGTATGCCTAGTTTTTATCATCCTTTATTTTTGAGGAATTCATTTTTCAACATGATATCCTATAGTTTTTGATTCATTATGCCACTAAGATATACGATTCAGTTCTCTAGCCAGATTATGAGGCAGTACCTACATTCCATAGTGTGAAGAATTTGATCTACTTTTCTCCTTCAAGAACCAGGTGTACAAGGACAGCTATCAGCTGTCGCAGTTTCTTCAAATGTGACAAAATAACAATTTCAAGAAAGCCTAGTCAATATTCTAATTAAAGTTCTACCTTCTGTTTTGTGTATAGTTATCATAAGAGCTAACTAATTTGTGTTCTGAATCCATATCAATATATATAGAAATATCCTACACAGACCAAGGCTTTATTTTTTTAACTAATCATAATTTCTTCGTATTTTTTCAACTATCAAGCCTTTCTTCAATAAGCCTCTCACTGGGAATGCTGTTTTGGATTGTTGCTGCTGCATGACATGCTTAACATATGTCAGCAAGGAACAATAATCACATTATTTCTTGACAAACCTTTTCAGCTTTTGCTGAAAAAGGTGGATTTACTAAAATAAAAACAGAGAGGAAAAGAGGTGATTTGAGGTAAAACTTTGACCCTGAACTTATTATGACTTAAAATGTGCTTATGAAAGAAAACATTTTCCATATAGATTTGCTGAGGATCAAAACAGCTCCTTCTTAAAACTAGCCTTTATTTTTAAGAAGCCATATTTCTATTTGCAACTAATAAAATCAATTTTCTCAATAAAATAAGAAATAGTAGTATATATATGACCCAACTAAATAGCCCAACAGATTAATGGAGAAGCGAAGTTTGGGCCCTCGCTAAAAAAACCCCATCAATCCAATTAAACTGAAATTATACTTCATAAACAATTAAAGTGTTGTTACGTATTTATTACAGCAGTAGGTGTCTATGAAGTGTGAGAGACTACAATTCCCAGCAGTATGGTTAATGGCCATACTGGTAGGGAATTCTGAAAGTAATAGGCCAACATATCTGGATAGTTGTTATAATTCATTATATATAATCATTTGGGATTCAAGTCACCCTCTTACTCCATCAGTGAAATCCTTATGCAATATAGTATCAAAGCAGCTACCATTCTTAAAGGCTCTTTAATTATCATTCTGCTAATGTAGAAGCCAATGTTGAGAACTTGGTAAAACACTTAAGACCAAAGAAGGCACCCCAACCATGACAAAATATACATCTTTACAAAATAATATAACTTATGATATTTCTCTTGCCTTTCTTCTCCTCAAATTCTCTTTAAAACTACTTAAATCAGAGGTAGGCAACACGTGGCCTTCCAGATATTACCGAATTACAATTTAAAATAATCCAGGCAACAAAACTAAGAGGAAGGGATGCTGGAAGTTCAGCAACATCTGGAGAACAGATTCTTGATTTAAACTTCAATTAGTCTAGTTTTGGAATAGCACTGGCTGTATATGTTGTGCTAAGCTTGGTTCACTTAGCCATAAGCTGAATCAAACACAAACCCTAAGCTACAGTGACAGAGTTCACATAAATCAAATCCAAACAATCCATGTTTGGCTTGTCCTGCAGAAGGCTTGGCATGGATGCTTGACCTGAGCTCTTACTGAGAAGATACATCTTAGAAAAGCCCTAATTACTTCATATTCCTGCCACAGTTACCCCGGAGCTTTTCTATAAGCCAAAGGGCTCATTATGTTTGGCTGCTGTCTGCTTTTCTCTATCAGGTGAGGTACAATTAGTAGTAGTACTACCAACATTGAGGACAATTCTTTTCAATCAGCCTCTTATGTCAGTTGCCTTTACTAAAACCAGACATATTTCATTCACAAACCTGGAGGGACGATATGCTGGAATTCCCCCACGTTGACGGTTGATATATACAGCAAACAAGAAGTCAAATCTATGGAATACATTACTGTGCTTTGAAATTTTATACTGCTGTGAAGCCTGCCAAAAATTACTAACACCTATACTAAGCAAATCCATTTTATTTTATGCCAGATATCTTTAAAAAATAAACACTTCAAGGTCATTCCATTAGTGACTGTTTCTTTCAGTGGCTACTACAATAAGGAAGCAACTTTTGAGGAAGAACTACTTCATGGGTTAGGGGCTATTCTGGGTTCTTATGCTGTATTTATGTACTGTATTATTATAGGTAGTCCTTGACTTACAACCACAATTGAGCCCAGAATTTATGTTGTTAAGTGAAAACTTTGTTAAATGTGTTTGCCCCCATTTTACAACTTTTCTTGTCACAGTTGTTAAGTGAATTGCTACAGTTGTTAAGTTAGGAATATGATTGTTAAGTGAATCTGACTTCCCCATTGACTTTGCTTGTCAGATGCTCACAAAAGTTCATCACATGACCCCAGGACACTGCAACTGTCATAAACACAAGCCAGTTGCCAAGAATTTGAATTTTGATCATGTGACCATGATCTGCAATAGTTGTGTGGAAAATGGTCATAAGTCACTTTTTTCAGTGTCACTGTAACTTTGAACTGTCACTAAACAAATTGTTGTAAGTTGACGACTATCTGTAGTTCATATATCCATATTTTTATTGCATTGTTTGTTTTTATCTCAGTTTCTGACCTAATGAGGTAAACATAAACTGCAAGTATCCTATAAGGCCATGATGGTGAACCTATGGCACGCGTGCCACAGGTGGCACACAGAGCCATTTATGCAGGCCCCAGCCAAACTTACCTGCACTGCACATACACGTGCCTCCCAGCTGATTTTTGGTCCACTTAAGGCCTTTTTTGCCCACCCAGAGGCTCGAGGAAAATCTCTGCAGCCTTTGGAGGTCGAAAAACAGGCCCGTTTCATCACTATCTGTATTTCCAGAAATACCAGAAGTGACAAAATGGGCCCATTTTTCAGCCTCCAAAGGCTGCAGAGGCTTCCCTTGAGCCTCTGGGAGGCCGAAAAAGCCCTCAAATGGGTAAAAAATCAGCTGGGAGGTGCGCAGTGCAGGTAAGGGGTTGGTGGGGGAATCATGCATGCATACACAGCTGGTGGGGGGGTGCACACGCATTGCCTTCTGCATGCTGGCACATGTGCATGTGTGCGCGCAATTTTCAGCACAGGACTTCAAAAAGGTTAGCCACCTCTGCTATAAGGCATAGTCTTAATTCTAGGTCTACAATAAAATCACAATGCCCATTATAAATTCTTTGCCCTAATGTTCAAAATGACACTATCTCAGAACACATGAATTTTCTACCACAATACATTTGTTTTCAAATGTCATACAATTTTTTTTGTTGCACTACAACAGATTGACACCCCCGCCCTTCATCTTCTAGAAACTGTCAAATAGATTAAATGCATATAATTATAACTGGTTTGGTTTAAGATGTCACCTGATGCAAACAATGGACAAAAGAATATTGATGCTTTGAATGACTGCTGTTGGTCTTCCTGATCAGATAATAGACCTACCTACCTGGAGAGGAGCAAATCCTTGTGCTCAAAGCAGTTTATATGAAGAACTGGTGATGTTGAAATGAAAGTAGATGAAAACCAGAGCACTGAGGCTTTGGATCAAATTATCTGCAGTCACAATTAAGATGGGAAAGGAAAACCAATGGCCCTGTTCCCTATTCCTGCCTGACTCAGTTACTGGAGAGAAGGGAGAATGGATAATGTGATAGAGCAACATCTGAAAATAGTTAAATTTAATGCAGAACATACTGAGTCATGCACACGGTTAAACTAGACTTCCAAGAAAATGAACTGAAGGGAAAGCTGCTAAAAAGGAAATCTTTGTGTTAGAGAACTCACTACAATAGAGGATAGTCCCCAATTACTGACCAGCTCCAGTGGCCAAATTATACCTCCTGCTATCAACCTAGCCAATAGACAAGTTACCAGTGATGTCATGAAATCTTGCTTGTAATCTCCTGGTGTGACAGCATATGGGATATCAGGATGATCTATGAGAAAATGGGTATAGCATGCCAAGAATTACATACAATTACATAATTAAAGTATGATTATCTGCTCTTAGAACAACCAGAAAGAAGCTCTAACTGAGTTGGTTAGTAACTGACTAGATTGAACATGTAGAAACAGGGTTTCTTCCCAACTAGTTTTACTCTATGTGATGCTGATGTGGGATTGGTGTTTGTTTGTTTGTTTATAATATATAATTCTGAAATACAAAAGACAATAGTAGGGGGGAAAGGAAGGAAAAGTGTAGGGCAAAGGGAAAAGAGAAAAAAAAGGCATTGATTTCCAACTCCCTTTGGTGCAGTAGAATAAGATAACAGCATCAAACCTCAACTTTTCACTTTTACACAATAATATAAACTAGCCATTTCTATAACAACAAACCTACTAATCAATAAAACTCAAAACCAAAGTTTCATTTTTTCCACTTCAAGCACAAAGTCCAGAAGTGGTTTCCAAGTAGAAACAAAAGAATTTGTATTTTTTCCCTTTGATCAAAGCGGTCAATTTGGCCATCTCTGCAAACCTCCTCCTCCTATTTTCACCACCACAACAATCCTGTGTGGTGAGTTGGGTTGAGAGTGAGCAACTGGTTCAAAATCACCCATCTGGTTTTCATGCCCAAGGCAGGATTAGAACTCACTCTCTTGGTTTCTAACCTAGTGCCTTAAAACCACTAGACCTGTGATGGCAAACCTGTGACATGCGTGACGGAAATGCCATGCAGGGCCATCTCTCCGGGCACACCAGCCATTGCCCATTGCTCTTCTGGGTTCTGGTGTGTGCATGCGTGCTGGCCAGCTGGTCTTCACACATGCAGAAGCGTCAGAAACCGGAAGCTGCTCTTCCAGTTTCCAGCGCTCCCACGTGCATGAACTAGGGAGCTGCTCTTCTGGTTTCTGGCACTCCCCTGTGCGCACGTGCGCGCTCCCGTTTCGGCACTCAGTGCCAAAAAGTTTCACCAACACTGCACTAGACCAAACTAGCTTATGGATTTAAAAAAATATGCAGTGCTGTACCACTAGAAGGCAAGAGCCTTGGTGGCTCAGGCTGTTAATTGCCTGCACTTAAGTTCCAGCTGCCTACAACTGCTGTAGGCTCGAATCCCACCAGGCTCAAGGTTGACTCAGCCTTCCATCCTCTCGGGGTAGGTAAATTGAGGACCCAAGATTGTTGGGGGCAATTAGCTGACCTTGTAAAAATGCCGCTTAGTAATAAGCAGGCATATACAATGGAATGAAGGCTATTGCTGAGCACACTGGGTTGCATCCCAAAAAATTGTAAGCCGCCCTGAGTCTCCGGAGAAGGGTGGCATATAAATGTAATTTAAAAAAAAATAGGCACTCAATGAAACATAGTCTATTTGGTGAAAAAATATGGAAAAAAATTGTTCATGACATCAAGGATTTATTACAATGCTATCATAAATTGATATTAGAAAGCTGTGTAAGGAAAATCATATTTCTCTACTGTTGGTTCTCAAAAAAATACATTGAACAACTATGTCCATTCCATGAAATATGTAGGATAAGACTGTCAATAATCACTTTTCAAAGGGAAGTTTTCAGCTTCCGTTTTCTCCAAGAGCAATATATAGGTAAAGACTTGGGCTAGATATGCCAAAGGACATGGACCAAATCATACAATCTTAAAATATATCACGTGAAGCTAATCCTGTAAGCATCCAGAATCACACTGTTTGTGAGTTGGACAGCCATATATGTTTGTTTAAAGTAAATAATGTAAATAAATAAATAAATAAATAATCTTCTTTCTTTAGATTATTCAAGAAGCAAGAGATGAAGGAGAAGCATAGTTGAAAGAAGAATACTATCTTTAACATTGTCCATGAAAAGCCTCTGACTTGGTTATGACTGATCTAACTCCATCTTCTAGTGCCAGAGGTTCTTGTAAGTATAGAATATCTTTTGAGGTATCTTGAATTTTTACATCTCTCTCTACAATAGTTCAGCGTGTCTGTCTGTCTATTGATCTATGATGTTAGACAAATCTTTAGATTCAGATTTTAAAGTCAAACTGTACATTCAACATGTTCCATATTCTTTTTAAAAAGTGTTCTATGCTGATGTGTTATAAATCATGGAACTTTTGTAAGGTCCAAAAATACATGTAGAACAAGTTGATGGCTTAAATACAAGTTTTTAGTTCCAATGTACTATAGTTACACTTTATTCTCAAAATAATGTAGACAGTATGAAAATGTTAAGTATGTTTTTTTAATTTTGAGAATCTGTATTCAGCATGTATTATGGAAGACATACTGTAATAAATCAATCCCTAAACAATATATCTTTCTTGATCCTTTGTTTTGATATATAGGAAAAAAAATGGAGACTGACTAAAACTATCTTGAGAAATAAATCCCTGGTAGATTGACCTCTACATTTTCCAGGGCTTTAGGAACTAAAAAAACTCAAACCCATATATTAAGAATGCTTGCAAAGATGAAAAGATTAGTTCACAAGAATCCTGGGTTAAAAGTTCTCAGCTACTCTATGGTCTTGAATTAGATGATCACATATTTGATTATTCCTCTATGGAGCCCATAACTTATTTTCAGTGCACAACATCAACAATGAGCCATAATTCAGACAGCTGTTCCATATTTATTTTAAGCGTATCTTCCAGTGTGCACTCTCAATCTATATTTACTGCCTATTGTGCAAACTATGCACTTTTAATTTCACCTGTTGTTTCCTCTAATAATTACTAACATGGCTCCAACTTACCAATTCTCATTGTAAAGGATCAAAAGTGTGACCTCAGATTCTACCTAGGAAAGTAAGCAATCACATCATTTCAGCCTATTGAAAGATGGAGATGTGCCTGGGTAACATTTTTTGCCCAACTGTTTAGTTGAGAAAATAAAAAGACAGGCAGAAATTTTAGGCTATTTAGCGGCAGGCCCAAAAAAATTCAGATATGGACTTCTGGCACAATCATACTTATATGCTGTTGGAAAGAACATTCTAGGGTGGTGTTTGTAAATGTTGATCTTAGCATTCTTAGTTCCAGAGTGCCAGAACTTTGTTTTTTCTTAAATTCTCATACAAGTAATTCCTTCCCGAAACTGAGAAAACTGAATTCAAATTGAGAGCTATTAATTCAACTCTGGATCTACAAGAATATACAGCAACATTAATTTAAATTGGCTTTCAATCAAAAAGTTCCTAATTAAAGTATCACACATGTAGACAAGCATGTGTTCAGTCTTAGTTTTCTCTTTTCTAATATAAAAATCAGACGATGATAAGATTTCTTGTTAAAATACATGTGAAGCAGTCTGAAACAAGGACACAAGCCAGGTGAAAGCAATGGAAATCTTCTGCTTCCTGTATCAAACACAAGCTCTACTAAGGGTGTCAAACTGGTGGCCTGCAGGCCAGATGCCTCACACCCAGGCTACACCCACCCCAGCTCCGCAAGGCAAAAAAGTCACAATACGTCACAGTACATCACATGATGCAATCAAGTTTGACACCCATATTCTACAGATACCTAGGCCGCTACTGAACCAACTGGTCCCAGTTCATCTATTTCCATTATCAACCTCAGTAAAACCTTCCTTGAAAACAACATATCATCATTTTGTGTAACCTTTTTTATACTGCAAATTCAATTATTTCTGGTGCTGGGGTTTACTTCATCACATTAAACACAGGCTGGTAAAGTTGTTGAACCACAACCTATAGAAACCCTTTGTTAACTCTGTTGGATACAGCTCCACGGAACTATTGCTTAGAAGAGGCTGGCTGAGGAATTCTGGGAATTGAAGTCTACAAATTTTAAAGTTGCCAAGTTTGGAGACCCCTGGCTTAGAATATCTGGAGAGCTCCATGGTTTCCATTCCTGAATTAAGGAGGAAATATTCCATGAGGGCCTCCTAGGACTTGCCAAGACTACCGCAGCTGTTGGCTGGTTGTAAGAAAGGAGTCATAATTCCCACTTCAACATTTAAAAATATCTAAAGTGATGCATATCCTCATCTACTGCTTTATTTGTTAAAAAGTGATCTGTTAATTTCTGCTTATTACAAGTTTTCATTGTCACCATGTACAGGCTTTGAGCAGCACATGCTTGTGAATAGAGCATGCTTTCTAAAAACAATTTTTTAAAGAAAAAAGAGGCATCAAAACTGGAAAATGTGGAAGTAGACAAGCCAATCTTTTATATGCAAATATGCAAGCAAGAAATAACGTGTTTAAAGGAATATTCCCTAAAGAGGATTGCTAAATGAAAGAAACTGGTCATTTAGATGACATTTGATATCCATTTCTTGAGCTCTCCTTGTGAAGTTTGGAAACCTGTTGGATAGGAATTCTGGAGGTTGGGAAAAACTGCTATAGATCCAATGTTTTATAAAACATATAAAAATAAAGATGATAGATCACATAGTAGTCATTAACATGACAACAAAAACCTTAGGTTTAATAAGAGCTTCTAATGGAGAAAGAAACTGAAACATAAAACCTCTTGTTTGTAACATTTAATATTAAGCAATCCATATCCTGCAATATACAAGATAGTGAAGCTTTTATCACTATCAGCAAGTAACTTCCACTGCACATATTTTATTTTAGAATCCAGCTCAACTACAATTAATCACTGAAGTTGCTTTCTTTTAAAAAAGCTAAGTGGCCAGTATTGTAATACATCTTAATAAAATGCTAAATGCAATGGTATATTGCCAACAGTAGAAGTGCTTACCACTGACATGTCAGTGGTATGTGGATATGCCCTTTGGAGACAGGGAAAGGGTGGAGAGGGAGGGATGTTGCCTAGGGAGTGGTCAGATAAGCGCTATCTTGAAGCTGCACCATGGGCGGAGAAAAAGGCTCAAAAAGGACCAGAAATAAGTTATCAGATTCTAAACTAGACAGTGGGATTTGTAATTTCAGACTTGCAAGATTCTGTTAATGCAGCCTTACAATAAAGTAGAAATAGCTCATCTGGTTGTGTTTCCTGTCTGATCTAGGCCAGTATGACAGCACAGGACAAGGTATTTTCCTACTACTACTTGGATCAAAGTAATCAAAATCAGCTCTAGAAGTTAAAACCACTCTATCAGAGTGGTTTTAAGGATTACAAAGGAGAAAATGATTTTTGTTGTGACTGAGCTTCTGTTCTTGAAGTTCCATAGATTGCTGAAAAAGGATTGATCTCCTGTTATTCAGTTCAAATCCACTGTTATTATTTTTAAAACTTAACTATATCACAAAATTAATAGACAGCATTTTGCTATCAAAGATTCTAAAGTCCTTGTACCGGTGGAAGAATCCTGAAGACATCATCTGATCCCAGAGTATCAAATTTTCTGATACAGGACTATGCACAAATTTATTTATTGATTTGATTTGATTTGTCAATCGCTTACAAGATAATAGGTATAAGTATAAACATGAGTAAGAATACAGGAAATAGGTACAAATAAATGGGCAAAATAGGACAGGGATGGTAGGCACGATTGTGCACTTATGCACAGCCCTTACAGACCTCTTACGAATGGGGTGAGGTCAATAGTGGATAGTTTGAGGTTAAAGGAGTGGGCGTTAGAGGATGTAACAAAGAGTCAGGTAGTGCATTCCAGGCATTGACCACTCTGTTGCTGAAGTCGTACTTTCTGCAATCAAGTTTGGAGCGGTTAACATTGAGTTTGTATCTGTTGTGTGCTCTTGTATTGTTGTGGTTGAAGCTGAAGTAGTCATTGATTGTTAGGACATTGTAGCAGATAATTTTGTGTGCTACGCTTAAGTCTAACCGTAGGCAGCGTAGTTCAAGGTTGTCCAAGCCCAAAATCTCAAGCCTGGTGATATAGGGTATTCTGTTGCGAGCAGAGGAGTGTAGTACTCTTCTCATGAAATACTTCTGGACTCGCTCGATTGTATTAATGTGCGGATTCCAAACTGATGAGCTGTATTCAAGTATTGGTCTAGCAAAAGTTTTGTATGCCCTAGTTAGCAATTCAATATTTCTGGTATATAGTTTTGAATCAATCCGTTCTTGTAATATCAAGAAACCAATGACAATCCTAATCATAAAATTGGATTAAGTCTTAATTTAATAAGTCTTAATAATTCTGAAGGGTGGTTCTGAAGTTATGCTTTAGGGATTCCATAGGGCTCCATCTGATCTTCCATGCTATTCAGCTTTTTACACAGGGCCATCTAGTATTGCAAATTGAGGTTTTCACATATACATTCAGCCCACTTTTTTCATGACATCCACAATAATTTGTTTTGTGCACAATCAAGAACTGCATTTATTAGATTTAAATCCTACTTCCCCCCTCTGGGAACCAAAAGCAGATTACATGGGAATCTCCTTTTATTCTTTCCCCACAATAATCTCATGAAGCAGGCTGAACCTGCAAGAGAGAGCAACTGACCCAGTTGCCCAGTGAATTACCATGGCTAAAGATGAACTGGAATCTGAACCTTCCCTGTCTTAATCCATCACATCAGCTCTTGTTTTGCCAGAAGACAAATAAAACCTTTGCATGATGTATTCCAAATGAATGTCTCTTTCAAGCTGAACTCAACCATTAGTGAATTCCAAGATATGTCCATGTAGTGATTTTGGCAACAATACAGAAGTCGTTTACTACCGATTTTCACTTAACATGCCTTCCTTTTAACTTTTGTTTGTTTATTTCATTGCAGCATTTCAGCCATACTTACTCTGATATGATGTTGCAAGCTGATCCTGGCTCATTCTTAGAGGTAAAGAACTCTCTGTGGACTGTTCGCCTGAGAGCACTTTCTTTGATGGATAGTACTTAGGCTTGATAACATATTCATGTGTTTGGCCATGATGCACATTCATCATCAAACTCTGGGATGAAAGAGGGATAATTCTGTTCGAAGAAATAAGAAAAATAGAGAAATTGATAGGAAAACATTACGTTGGTCAGAAATGAAATTAATAACATAAACAACAAATAATTTCTAAGACTATGGCAACATATTTAAATCTTGATGTTAAAAAAAAAAGTTAAGCAAACTTGCTATGTGATAGTTGCAAACATACAAGAAAATCACAACCCTTCCTTCTTACAATTGAACCCTAGTAAGTGTCCATCCTTCCAATGATTGTGGAAGACTTAAAGCTCGCAGTTCACCAGGGTGCAAAACATAAGTATGCACTTCAGCTCTAAGCTTAGAAGAGCAATGGGGAAAAAAAGGAGGAGAAAAGGGGAAGAAAAGATAAGTCCCATATGCTACTGGAATAAATCCAATCTTTAATACAATTACAGTGGATTCTGAAAGAGATTCAAATACTTAATTAACTGAACATTTTTTCTTATGCAACATCTTTGATTTTCAGAGATTATAAAGAATAAGTAACATTCAATTCCTGGTGTGGACAAAAGCCTGCAACATATCAGTAGTCTACCCACCACTTAAATCAGCAGCCAAGAACATATAATAAAACAAGAATACGAAGAAGTAGATTTACTTCTTTTAGATCTTTATTTAATTGCATGAGGTTAGCAAGAATTTTTGCCTTCGACACTGTAATAAAAACCACAACGAAATTGCTACTTCTTCCTCCTAAAAATGAAGAAAGCTTGGAAAGCTAGGGGTACATTTATTTAATGTAAAAGGATTGTGAGTGTTTTTCAGTTGTAGCATTCAAATAAATTTGTGATTTTTTTTCCTGATTTTTCATATTTTAATTCTCGCGCGCGCTTCCCCCCACCTTTCTCCAGCTGATGGTTCTTGGGGTTCTATTCAAAAGATTCTGTAAGTATAAAGCCTCCCAATTGCTCCCAAACAATTTAGAAACTTTCTTTTCCTTATTGATATCATTAATCTTTTAGCATCTTTTGGAGTAGGAGGCTATGACAAACGGAATAAATCATCATCATCATGATCACACATTAAAAATTTATGTTTATATATTGGTTCCATTCATACATAGCAGTGATGATTGCTGGCTTAATGCCATTATATCTTTCTTCTCTTGTGAAAGGTATAGCCTAGCCAACTTTTTAGGCCTATTGGTTTCACAAAAGTTCACCATTTTCTGTATAAGTAAGTTGCTTACATTTACAGGAGTTATTAACTTGGAATTGATAGCAACATTTTGACATACATACAACTTGTAACAAGAAAACCACACATTTCAAACATCAGCCTTTCACCAATTCAAAGTTTCAGCTATGTATATGAATAGACAAAGATTTAAAACTTGCTCTTTAACACCAAAGGGCATTTTAAAGTCAATATATGGGATCCAACAGTGGCCAAACACAATCAATGGGTCCTGAAAACTTAACACTCCATACATTGCTTTTATGCAGATAGAAATACTGTGGGAGTTGTGTTGGCCTCCTTGTTGAAACAAATTTAAAACCATTACAGTTTATAGTATAAGCTCAAATATCATTCATCTAGAGCTCAAGAAAATTATCCTGATATAAAAAAAAACCTTGGACTCCCTTTATCAAACAGTTATGACAGGCAGAGTTGAGAAAAATAACTTTTGGCAAGGAAAATGATGTCTAGACTAAATAAGCCAGTCCTAACTTGAGCTTTCTTTTATAAATGAATGCTATTTATTGGAAGTCTTATACTTCCTGTGCAGCCAACAACTGCTTAAAGAACCTGCCCTTTTTTTCCAAACCATGCCTTAAGATTCTAAATGGCAATGTATATTTTCTAATTTAAATTTGTTGGAATATTTCCGTTCTTAGTGTATCTCTTTTCGTTACAGAATCTCTGCTCTCATGCAGTTAATTTACATATAATAGACAATGAAAGTCTGTCAAAAGTAGCATATATTGTTCCACAATAAACTGCCAGCATAACAAATTCAGCCAAGAACCAAAAACATCAGTTGCATAATAACAAACAGAGACTGACTAGTAGCTATTATTGGCAACTTTCTGAGAAGCTATATACTAATTGGGTCAGTACTATTAGTTCTGCAGCAAAATGGGAACTGTCTGTCCCAAATAACTGGCAAACAAGCCTTCTTGCTACTAAAAGAGGCTGTCTAGGAAAGATGTAAATCTTGTTCCAGCCATGGACGGCAGGGGTCTTTTGTTTAATCACTAGAATTGTTACTGCTGTCCCCAGTTAATAGAATAAATTGGGGTTGAATATTACATTCCTTGGTAAGGAAATTCAAATCACCCAACAATTAAGTTTGTTAAATATGGTATAACAGGGATTTATGGTATAACAGGGACCGAGTTCACCTAGAATGACAGAAACCTAATTTCAAATCCAGCTTCAGTCATGAAAACTCTCAGGACGTTTTTAGGCCGGTTGCCAAGGGAGAAAAATGGAGACAGGACACCATTCCTGAAAGGTAAAATAAAAATCCAACAAGCCAACAAATAGAATCATATGTTTCTTCTTTTCTTCTTCATGAAAAAAAGAGAGAAAGAGAGACCCAGTTTGAGGAAGCAGTTCAGGCATCAGGCTAGAAACCACCTTAGGCATGAAGTCAGCTGGGTGACCTTAGGCCAGCGGTGGGCAACTATGGCCTCTTTACGATCTGTAGACTTCAACTTCCAGAATTCCTAAGCCAGCCATGTTCAGAAATTCTGGGAGTTGAAGTCTGCAGTTCTTAAAGAGGCCAGAGTTGCCCACCTCTGCCTTAGGCAGATTCCTCTATCTCAGACTTGGGAAGGAAGCAATGAAAAAACACTTTGGAAATATAACTAGGCAAACTGCAAGGACCTGCCATGTCAGTTGCCAAGAGTCAACACTGACACTTGAAGGCACACACAAACACACTTCTTGGTGTAGGGGCCTTGAAACATTCCAAGGGAACTCAAGAAGTTTGAACAGTCAATACTAAGTAAATCCAATATTGTTTCTAAGATAGGTGGTATTCAGCAGGTTCTGACGAGTCCTGGAGAACCAGTAGCAGAAATTTTGAGTAGTTCGGAGAACCAGCAAATACCACCTCTGACTGGCCCCACCCCCATCTATTCTCTGCCTCCTGAGTCCCAGCGGATCACCTGAGTCTTCTTTGGTTGCCCTGCACAGGAGAATGGAGCTGCAAAGCAGGTTAGTAGGGTGGAGAGGGAATGGGATTTTGCACTAACCTTCCCCAAGGAGTGGGGAGGGAATGGATATTTTGCAGTATCCTTTCCCTGCCACGCCCACAAAGATACACCATGCCCACAGAACCAGTACTAAATATTTTTGAATCCCATCACTGATTTAAGAGTTCCACAATACTTCTTAAAATATATTCCTACAATAACTCTACGTGGACACCAAAGTATGTGCATCCATCAGAGTTATTAAATCTGGATTGCAACAGTGCAGTGACAATAAAGCATTGGAGCTTCTTTGCTGCCAACCAGTTGGTCATCCATCCTTTTTTGCACCTAGAGCCTGGAAGTCCTAGTACATGTCTTAACTGAGATAGTTAAGAGTTTCAAGAGTATTTCTTCAATGGCTTTGGGTTAATGAGCCTACAGTTGAAATTTGAAAAAAATATGAGTGCTCCCATAATGCAGCTACTTGGGAAAGAGAAGGCCTGTTCAAAGGGCAGACTGGGAGGATGTTGCCTTTGAAGTTTGCAGCCTCAAGGATCCTTCCCACTCCTCATCATTGTCTTGTTTTATTTTTTCCCCAAACAAAATATTGGGGTGACCCACTATTTTACATTTTTAAAGAGTGCCTACGAAGTAATGTGGGGAAGAGAGGTGATGCCAGCAAAATGCAAGCTTTTGCATTTTTAAAATGTAATGTAAATTAATGGAATGTATAAATTAATAAAGTTGGATATGCTAGGAGAATCTACAGATACTATGACATTTGGATGCTTATACCAGGGGTCTGCAACCTTAAACACTCAAAGAGCCATTTGGACCCGTTTCCCACAGAAAAGAAAACACCAGGAGCCAATAATTTAACAAACCGGTATGACTGGTTGGGCATGGCCAACTCCACGTCACTCACTCCCACTCAGTCACCTCCTGCTCTGGAATATGGAGCAAGTCTCCATTCCCTACCTTTCCCTGCCATTCCCAGCCAGTGGTGGGATCAGCTGACAGGAGCCACAGCAGAGGGCCGAAAGAGCCGCATGTGGCTCCAGAGCCACAGGTTGCAGACCCCTGGCTTATACCAAAATACTAAGAAAGGAAACTATATCTAATAATCTGTTATGTAACACTAAAAATATTTCATGATAACAGAAACAACAGAAACAATTCTAATGTAATAGATGTAATGCATCTGAGTACAGATACAGAATGCTGTGACATTCTCATCAGTGAAATGTGATAAATAGTCTTGCATTCCAAGTCATAAATATTATAAGCACAATAAAAGTACAGACTCTTTTTAAATGTTGTTCGTTAGAAGTATATTTCAGGTGCTGGTAATAGGTATATAATTTACATTGAGGTTCTATTTATTACTCTGCAGCCAAAAACTTTTTTTTTAAATCTCAGTTTTTTTACTTGTCCTGATCTTTCTTTTTCTTTTAAAATTCTAGCTAGCAAAATAGATTCATTAAAAAAAGAAAAGAAAGAATGCCCAGATGAGTTTTAGTTCCCAGGTAGCTACAAGTAGCCCTCAATTCACAACTGCTCATTTAACAATGGTTCAAAATTATGATGGCCTCATAAAGTGACTTACGATCTCAAAATTACGACTGTCATACCACCTCCAAATGTAAGCTGGTTGCAATTCAGGCATTTGACAACCGGCTTACATTTATGACAATGGCAGCATCGAAAGGTCATGTAATTGCAACTTGTGGTCTTTCCAGTCATCTTCCATCAAGTAAAGTCCATTGAGGAAGTAGGATTCGCTTAACAACCATGGTAAAAATGGTAGTAAAGTCAGGTCTGATCATGTGATGACTCACATTACACAACTGCACTGACTTGTGATGGAAATTCCAGTTTCAAATGTGGTCATAATTTCTGGACCATTTGTATTTATTATTTAGATTTCTAAGTTTCTTTAAGCTTTTGATTATATCTAATGTTTGAAAGGTTTATGTTTATCTTTAAAAATGTAAATATAGATTCTAAGTGTCTCCAGAACCAAACAGGACTAGAAATGATAAATCAAGAAACAAGCTTCTCTAACATTTGATTAATAGGATATATTAAGGGATATTTGAAGATGATAACACAAGAACTCTGACTAGTACTTCTCCTTTCAAATGAGACCTTTAGATATACACATTCACTCCTTCCTTGCTTTCTCCTACACATTATATTATAAGGGGGAGAAAGTCTCACTCTTCTGAGAGGTAAAGTGACCAACAACCTAGATACTGTTTACACAATGGCTACTAAGCATGTAATAATCCACTGGTACTACAGACTGATCCAAAAATTTTACTTAGCAAAAAATTAAAATTAAGCTGAAGTCCTAAGTAATTAAAACCAGCAGCTAGTCAAGTCAGTAAAAGTTAGTTCTAAATATTTTCCCCCAAATCAAATTATTTTTAATCAATTTATCTGAAAATTTCAAATTTTGAAGAACAAATGAGGATCTTATTAAAGTTTTTCATGAACAAGTACTCAGTCCTGACTGTATTATCTAGGGCAACTGTTTCTAATTTATAGCTCCCAGCAACTCTAGTCAGAATGGCTAAATATGTGGGAAACTGAGGTTTTTTTTGTTGAAAATGGGGCCCACAACAAATGCTCTAGCAAGTTTTTGAATTGACAATGTGGAAAGAACAATTGTTGCCAGTGAAAACTATAGGCAAACACATGATACGAAGGACACCACAGTTAAGGCCTCACATAAGACCTACAAATACACAAAATAACAGTGGAAAACTCTTGAAGGCATAGAGGTAGAGAAAAAGTTGATTGAGAGTCACTTTCTCTGCCTGTGTAAGCATATCCTATTATGTCCAAAGGTTGGCTCTGTATGAGCATTGAAGCATTTCAGAATGCACAGTTCGTGTTTTACCCAATTCTTCTTGACTCTGTTTTTCTTCAAAATACACACAAAGTCTATCTGTTTAAGACAGTTCTTTTGAGGAATTGTGGCTTCCATGTGCTGCCAAAGATAACAAGCAAAATACAATAAGTGGTACCATCAGTTTCATTTGTGGGATACTCTACCGAGAAAAAGGAATTTTTAAATAAGTATTGTGAAACTGAATATAGAACGGACTAAGATCAGGTTCATAGGAAAAACGTAGCTTCTGAAATACAGGTAGTTCTTGCTTAACAATCCTAATTGGGATTGACAACTCCACCCAAAGCAAAGTGGGTCACTAAACTACAACTGCAGATTCTGGCTGAAAAAGGGCAAGACTAATCAGTTTCACATCTGCTCTTGTTTGTTTCCTAACCACTCCTCTGGAATGCTCAGTGTCTGCCTACTGACTTGTACTCATCAAAAGCAATGCAAATGCCCCACAGCCCAGGACTAAAAGCTGCAGGCAGCCTACACAAAGAGCTCAGAATATTCTCTGTAATCCCTTCCTCTCCAATGCCCTTGTTATGAGGGGTGAGTAGGTGCTTAGCTCCTCTACACATCGAAAGCAAATTTTATCTGCAGCAGGAAAGGGTCAAGCAAAGACTAGATTGCTTACAAAATCTTGCCTTTTTTTCTCCCTCCCCCTCAAAGAGTACTGAGATTGAAGAGGAGGAGATTTCAAGAGACTACTGTAACTTGTTTGCATAGTGCAAACAATTTACAGTAGCCCATGTTGCCAGCATGATCACACTGCTTTCAATGTAAAGAAGAGGAAACAGCTTACTCTCTTACAGTGCCTTCCTCTCCAATCTCTCTGCTCTGCAGGTAGAGGTAGGTGGGTGGGGGAAAGAAAAAAACCACAAGTTAGGCATAGGATAATACATACTGATTTTTTTATCATGTAACTGAGGGAGGCTGCAAAGATTGTAAATGGTCATAAATTAGCTGTAATTTTTTTTCATCACCATCATGAGAATGAATGGTTACCAAATGGTAAGTAAGCAAGGAATACCTGTAAAGTAGAAAGTGATCAAGTCACCAAGAAACTGGTAGTTTTTTTTTAAAAAGTGATTGTTTCAAAAAAGTATTAAAGTTTATGTGCATAAGAAATTATAGTGTTAAAAAGAGCCTTGGTGGTGCAGGCTGTTAAATGCCTAGCACTTAAGTTCCAGCTGCCTGCAATTACTGCAGGCTCGAATCCCACCAGGCTCAAGGTTGACTCAGCCTTCCATCCTCTCGGGGTAGGTAAATTGAGGACCCAAGATTGTTGGGGGCAATTAGCTGACCTTGTAAAAATGCCGCTTAGTAATAAGCAGGCATATACAATGGAATGAAGGCTATTGCTGAGCACATTGGGTTGTATCCCAAAAATTGTAAGCCGCCCTGAGTCTTCGGAGAAGGGCAGCATATAAATGTAATTTTTTAAAAAAAACTACATATTGTCAGATAAGAAAACCTATATATACACAGTAGCAACTGGTAAGCTGCAAACACCAGGCTTTTCTAGCACTTCCTGTTCATCTTGCACTCACAGATGTATGTCCTATGTGCATTTTAAACAGAGGAGATATGACATTGCACATTATGTGCCCATGCAGTAGAACTAAGTTTTGGACCAGGTACTAACTTATACTAATAACCAATTAACTTCACTTACAGAAGGGGCTCTAGTGTAGATCTTATCTAATTCAATACCCATATGAGCAACTTGTTTACAGTCCCAACTACATAGTCAGAAAATAACTAACTTTTGAGACTCTAAAAGTTGCAGTAATTGAGTACCACATATTCTTGGCTCAACTCACATGATTATTTGCAAAAATAGACACTTGGGACTACTTGCACAAATGAAAAACGTATTTTTGGTATTCAACCTAGGAGTTTGCTGCTTGTCAATAAGCTGCTGATGTCCTGGGTTTGTAAAGCATACAAATATTACAGTTGTTAACCTTTAATCCAGTGGTGGGATTCAAAAAAATTTACTACCGGTTCTGTAGGCATGGTTTGGTGGGCGTGGCAGGGGAAGGATAGTGTAAAATCTCCAGTCAGAGGTGGCGTTTGCCGGTTCTCCAAACTACTCAAAATTTCCGCTACCGGTTCTCCAGAACTGGTCAGAACCTGCTAAATACCACCTCTGCTTTAATCTTACTTAGGGAACTAAATGGTATACAGCCTGTTTTTCCCCAAATTTGTTACATTTTAATGAAGGGATATACCAATAAATCTAGCTAAGGAATATTGTATCCTTGGCCTCAATCTTGGGATCAACACAGATAAAATATGTGAAAAATAATCTAGCTGTTCTGCTGTAAAAATAAGTGTAACTTCAGTCCAATATCAGCTTGCAAGAAGTAACTATAGGCTATTTCAGACGCAGGCTTGAACCAACAATGTCTGGAAAAACTTGGCATTCTTATTCCAAAACTACTTTGCCTATATTTTTTTTAAGTGCTCTGGACCAAAAACCCAGACTGCATACCAGAAGTCTAGGAATAGGTTGTTTTCTTATTTGCATTAGGTAAATGTAAAGTCTATAAATCATTCCTCTGGCTGTTTAGAAAATCTCTAGTTTCTTCTACAAATGCATTTTGTTTGTATTTTTTTTATTTGTCTGGCTAGAAACTAAAAAAACCCATACTTCAAATACGCATACACACACTCACACAAACACACACACAGAGTCTAACCAAGAGCACCTGTAAATAGGACACCTCCCACGATGATGCCAAATTTGAAGCATTTCAAAAAACCAGTCACTCAAAAATAAATAAATGAAAAGCAAAAATTCCATGGGTATGTCCAGTTCTTAGACAATTTACTCTAAACTAGTGGTCTGGATTTCTGTTGATATTATTAAATATTCCATATTTATTTAACAATACACTTCAGATTCATCCAACTGTCAGGAGTCAAGAAAACAATTCCACTAAAAAACACAGATGGAAACACATTAAAGCTACAGTTGGCATTTATTTAATGGCTTGATTTTTCTATATAAAAAAACATAAGATGGTAATCTTTCTCTGGGAAGGCAGAAAAATTATTTCTGCAAAGGCAGAAAAATGGAATGGCTTGAAAAAATACCTGATGTATGTGTCTGTGTAAATGTGTGTGTGTATGTATGTATGTATGTATATATGTGTACACACACATATATATGTATGAAAGAGGCAATAAGGTGTCTGAAATTGCATCCTTAAACTTTGAGTTAATTCTTTTGATTTAACATGCTTCATTATTGGATGTCTGCTCTAGGCTTTTTTTTGTTCCTCCCACTCCTACAGACTTCAAAGCAGTACATGCTTGAATTCCCAAATATATTAGCCTAGTTTAAATTATCATCTTAAGCAGCAGTTACTGCCCATCGATCAAGAGGAAAAAAGCAGAGGCACATACATACTGAGCCCCCAATAAGATTAAATTAAAACAATACCACAAGACTAAGACTAGTAAAGTAAAGGCACTAACTGTGCCTTCTTCAACTGAACATAATCTCTTTGTATATAAAAAACTATTTTTGATTCCCAATTGTTTTGTCTCCACAAAGTTAAAAATAACTGTCAATATTGATGTCACCTCAATATAATAAAACAAACTCGAAATTATGATCTAGTTCAGCAAACTTATTTACTCCATTTTAATGGAGTAATAGAGCTTCATTAATATAAATTAAACAATCAGGCATACCTACAGCTACTATTATATCATGATGGTGGCATGGAAATTCTTACTAACTCATCACTAAAATATTAGTGGGGATGAGACAACAACAGAGGGATCTGATTGTCCACCATGTGAAAGCTGAACCACACAAATATTGCCCCTAAATTCTTGGCCAGCATTAAACTGATGCAAAGTGAACTATTTTGATGTTAATCAGCACATGGAACCAGATAGGAAAAGGCTGTTTTAACCCTCTATAAAATCCACAAACTATAATTAAAAATAAATCATTTTTAGAGAGTCATAACTAATTTATACATTTCTATCAGCTGCTATTCCTTTATTGCCATTCTAATTCCTCATTTTTAAGTGTGATATAAATATTATTTAATATGAACATCCATTTTCCATAATTAATCACACTGAGCACTAGTATTTAAGCATCCACAAACATGGGATTATCATTGAGGAGATATTGAAGTAGAAATTTTAAAAATGACATAGTTTACACTGGAATGCATCTGGCATGTTTTAACTAACTTGTGAAATTAAAAAAGTTCACTAATTAAAAGTTCATGTTAATTAAGAAAATGCACATGCAAAACTGTATAGATTGATAAAATGCTATGCAGAAGTGTGTACTAAAATGTTTGCAAAAGTTGTGTACATTGGGCAAAGTGCAAAAAACACATATATACATCCATATTTGTGTGGCAACTTTAAAATCAATTTGTTAAACTAATACAGGAATAGGATAAAGGAGCTCTCACTGTAAAAGATGAGAAACTTAAGAAGCCAAATAAATAGATTCGCCCATACTACATGTAAGTCCCCTTGGCACTAACTGCAACAATATATTTGTTAGAGTTAGGGTTATCACTTGACTCTCCTCCAATAACTCAATGGGGCTTGTTCTTCATATTTGCCCCATAGCAGCAACCCTGTCAGTTGGCTAAATGAGAGTGGCTACTCCAATGTCATCCCATGTATTTCCTTGAGGTGAAGATAAATTTATTTACCTACTCCTAGTCTGACAATTTGCCTACTACATCTCACCATCTATCATTTCAATGCTAAGAAAGGTCAGCTACCTGGACTGGCAGAAAAATCATTATTGATCTGCAAACACATATTTGCTTCATAAAGAAGCCTGCCTTGGTGGTGCAGGCTCTTAAATGCCTAGCACTTAAGTTCCAGCTGCCTGCAATTAGTGCAGGCTTGAATCCCACCAGGCTCAAGGTTGACTCAGCCTTCCATCCTCTCGGGGTAGGTAAATTGAGGACCCAAGATTGTTGGGGGCAATAAGCTGACTTTGTAAAAATGCCGCTTAGTAATAAGCAGGCATATACAATGGAATGAAGGCTATTGCTGAGCGCATTGGGTTGCACTCCAAAAATTGTAAGCCGCCCTGAGTCTCCAAAGAAGGGCAGCATATAAATGTAATTAAAAGAAAAAAGAAAAGAAAAGAAAAGCACAACATGAGTGTCTATTTTTAAAAACAATCATTACACAAGATTATTGCCTATAGCTTTAATCTATCTGTAGTTTATAATAGGAATTGCACATACACTTGAGCATATTCAGGAAAAAGTGATTATTTCAGCAATCTAAAAACTTTTTTTTTACTGTTTCCTACTTTCTCCTTGCAGCAATCTTATAACACTTGTATAATATAAACTTCTCTAGTTGTTGCACAAAGGAAATAGGTCAAGATTATATATTTCAATACCTATATCTGCTTGCCAAGAAGGGCTAAACATCAGGCAAAATGAAGATATACTCAACAATCTTAATAAGTTAGGTTGAACAACAGAAAATAAATCAATCTACTAAATTTCCTCAACATCTGTTGAGGAAAACCTCAGAAAAACCCAACCCCGTTCACTTTCATGTCTATATAGATTACAGATTATATCCCCTCCTAGATGAATCATAAAGTGGTAAGATTTTTAAAGCCATTTTAGTTGAAACTTGTCAAAAAAATTAAATCAGCCAAAAAAAGCAGGAAGTTTTCTCCTTCACCAACATACTTTTGACATTAAAAAAAAGTATGTAAATGTTAAGTTAAACTTTTCTATATTGCTGTTCAGTTCAAAATGCCTATGCCATTTTAATAAAACACAATAAAAAGCAAAACTAAATATAATCAAGCAAGATTGAGACTAAATGTCAGAGGTCACAACACCTAAAAAAAAATAAACAGGCAAGCCATTTTGGAAACAGAAAACTCCACAGCAAATCACTACCTAAGAGAGATCCCCTCATTTCAGATGATGGAACTCACAGTGAAATACCCCTGAGCAAAATCCTTCTCAGCTACAAGAGGCCTTTCTTCATGCATGCCTCCACAACAACTTAGGGACCATCGAAGGGACCTTCAACTACCACAATTCTCAAAAACAGACACATGGGCTGCGAAATTCTGGGAGCTACAGAGGACACAGCTAGAAAATACCCAAGGTTAAAGAAGAATGTATTTCCAAAAGCAGAACATTATTCTCACAAATAATGGCCCAACACTCAACAATTGTGCTTGTTGCAACTTTTAAGTTTCTAAAGTTCAAGTTATTTCCTCCCCCACCTGTCCATAAATCTTGCTTCAAAGTGGACTACAGTGAACCATTTTGTCTTTCAAACAGCTGAAAAGCCTCTCTAGAAAGATACAACGGTGAATGATATTGAAAATCTGTCATAATCACCATCTGTCACCAACCATATCAATGGCTTTAAATACCTTATCTATTAGTGTACTTTCATTTTCCACAATCTTATTTTTTTACCAGGCCTATAAAATAAAACAGCTTCTTCAGATCTTTAATACAGTAGCTGGACAAAACCCCATTCAGGGAACTATGTAAGGATGAACAAATTCAGACCTAGGTTTTTTTTTAATGCCCTCTTAAGTTTTGTATGTTCCTCACTGTGGTTTGGGCAGTGGTTGCCCCTGGGAGGGATGAGCAAAGTATTCCAGGAGTTTAGATCAAATATATATTCTTCTAGCAAGATTACTCAAGGGGTGGCAGTCATCCCAGCTAAAGAAGCGGACATCTGTACTGTATTGGGTAACAGCAATATAGGAAGATGCTGGAGGTGGATGATCAATTGCAAACAATGATAAACCACCTCTTTATTTTACCAAGGAGATTACATGAATAGACAAGGTAAAAGTAACTGACAATATAACGATGAATCATGGTCCTCTTAGGTTGTTTGGTGCGCATCCTGATGAGGAATAGCCGAGAATCTTTTGGAATACTAATAGTGTTTATGACACAGCTAGATTAAAGCCTTTTGGATAACTCAAAAAATAAAATCTGAAGCTGCAAAGACTGAATTACAGTGGAAACATGGAGGCTTATAATAAAAAAAGTGAAAAATTACAAAGGAGAAAAACAGCACCAACATATAACCAAATATGCATCCAGCAGAGGCTCAATCATTATTCTGTCCCAGGTCCTGGGAGAATAGACAGTTTTTAAATAGCTTCCTAAACATCATCAGGACGAGACCCACCTGGATCTTCAGAGAGTAGGCACTATGATAGAGAACACTTCCCAGGTTCCACAACATAATAGTGCTTAATTGATGGGCATGTACATAATGCCCGATCACACCAGACAAGCAGAAAGAACCAGGGATGGATAGTCCTCAAATAATCAGGTCCATATCACAAAGAGCTTTGTAAAGATAACCAGTACCTTAATTTATACCTAAAAGCTAATTGGTAACCAGTGCATCTTGTGGAGCTAGGGGGATCCTTGGACATAAGAAAGTATGCCCACCACTGACAAGCTATAGCTTCCAAGTGGCCGTTCAAGTATAGCTTCATGTAAAGTATGCTATAATAATCCATTTATGAGCTTTATAAGGTGTGAATGACTGTTTGAAGGCCCATCTGGTCCAACTAAAGGTACAAGTGGTGCACTAGAAGTACTTAGGCAACAGCCCTTTTGGCTACGGCTGTTACCACCTCTTTGAACAGGAGCTGAGTCCACCATGACCCCCAAACATGTACTTGGAAAAGCTCAACACAATACAAGATGAACGAATAAATTGTACATGGCATCTTAGGCATCAGCAAATTGAAAGAGACTGGAATTGTATACTTTCGGTCAGAAAAATCATGTTATTTACTTATCAGGCCACAAAAAAACAAATAATAGTATCAGGGGAATATTGCAAAGGCAATACTTGGGGGATACAAGGAAGACAAAAATTGAATAATACTTTAGAAAGTTAGCACCCACCCCCACCTAAAAGAATAAAACATTTTGAGAAATATTTAAATATTTAATATTTAAAAAAGCAGGATAACATATTTCTCCTAAAAGAGAAATTTAAAAAATCTTAAAGGAGACAGAAACTCAGAGCCCCAGCTCACAGCCCCAAGCAGATATTTTGTTCCCCTTTAAGAAAGACTGGACCATCCTATCTACAAAACCAAAGATTTTCAGCTCCAGGATGATGGGATTAAGAAATTACCCTTCAGGACATAGGATTAACCCACTACCATTTAGCAGCAGAGCTCACTACCTTGCACAATCTCCTAAGGACACTGCAACGCCCTCCAAACTTCAAACAAACTTAGCTCACACAACATATGAGCCAGCTATGACTTCTATATAACCCTTACAACAGCCAATAGAATACATGCTTTTGTACAGGAACAGGAAGCCCAAGTACAAAGCCCAAGAGAAGGTATAAAACCCCCTCACACTCAACTCCATGTGGTCAGCTGCCCAGAATCACACATGCTTGATGGTTTTGCTTCATCAATAAATGGGCCCTCTTTCAGCCTCCATTTTGTATCCAGTGCCTTTCTCCCGGCTTTAAACTGAACCAGATGGATATTTCTTCCAAGAATACTGTTAAGTTTGCATGAAGAGACAGACGCGGAGTGCTTCAAGCTCTTATGTTTATTAGTGACTACAGCTCAGAACGGACCTGACTGGCTTTGCTGCGGCTGCTACTTATAGCCGGCAGCCGCAGCTGACAGCCAATCAGAGTGCAGGGTTTTCCCGCACTTTTTAAACCAATCATTTCCAACACTTTACAAGAACAATTCAAACTAACCAATGATTTCAAACCTACATACATAACACCCCTCCCCACTAGGTTCAGTCCATACTCAAACCCCATCTATCTAATGTATTCTTTTAAATAGGTGGGGCTCTTACGTGTACGTTGAGACCTACGTGGTTCAGATGTTTTAAGGTTTTCACCTTGTGAGACAGGAAATGTGTCTGCTGACATTTCCTTACTTGGACTTCTAGTAATGGTAGAACCTGTTTGGTTACTACAACCTGGTCTCTCCTCCCAATCCATCTCCAACCCAATGTCAGCACCCAAATCAGTAGTGGTGTGCAATCTTCCATTTGTAAAAATGGTTGTTGGCACTGTGACAGGTTTTGAGGTGATTCCTGTCGTGTTAGCTCGTTACACATGGGTTTGATTCTTGCTTGCTGATTATCCTCATAATCCTCCCTTCCCCTAGAAGAGGCAGTAGGTATGGGAACCAGGGAGGAGCAATGGTGATGCTCCTGAGGTAGTCTGGATCTTAGCTGATCAATGTGCCTGCTCCAGAGGACACTGTCCTCCGTTTGTACCCTGTAAGACCTGGGCCCGTGATTTGGGTTATCTCAGCAGGAATCCATAATGGTTCACCCATAAGGTTCTTAGCATAAACAGAATCACCCACACTGAATGTGCAAATTTTGCTAGTGGAATCTAGTGGTGCGTTGGGTGTGTAAGTGGGATGAAGGCAGTCAAGGGGAGACCTGAGTTTCCTACCCATCAACAATGCAGCTGGGGTTAAGTTAGTTGAAGGGTTGGGAGTGATATACTGGACACTGAGTAGTTTTTCAACTTTCTCAGTGATGTCCCCTGGACCCAATTGCTGAAGTTTTTCCTTGGTAAATCGTACCATACGTTCAGCCTGGCCGTTAGCCGAAGGATGCCCAGGGGCTGTCATGGCATGTCTGATACCCTGCTGTGCTAGATATGATTCAAAAAGGTTGGATGTAAATTGAGGACCATTGTCAGAAACAAGCACATCAGGTAACCCATGAGTTACAAAAAGCTTTTAAGCTGTTTGATGACAGCTTCAGTTGTGGTGGATGCCATAGGGATAACCTCTAGCCATTTGGAATATACATCTACTATAATAAGGAAAGTGTGCCCTCTGGTAGGGCCAGCAAAATCAATGTGAATCCTGGACCATGGGCCCCTAGGACATTCCCATTCCTGGGGGGGGGCGAGAGATGGGGCAGGCCTGACTACCTGGCAGTTGGGACAAGATGCAACCCAGTTTTCAACCATTTTGTCAATACCTGGCCACCATACATAACTCCTGGCCAATCCCTTCATTCTGACAATTCCCGGATGACCCTCATGTAACATTCCCAAACCCTCTTTTTGTAGTTTTGCAGGAATAACCACCCTGTTACCGCACAAAATACATCCTCTTAACACAGATAATTCAGTTTGCCTGGATTTAAAAGGTTGGGCAAGTTGAGGTAGATCTTGAAGTGGCCAACCTTTCTTAATCCAGCCTATAACAGGAGCCAATAAGTTGTCTTTGGCAGTCTCTCTGGCAATTTCAGCAGCATGTACTGGAAGCTTGGCAACAGTTTCTAGAAAAAAGGTATGAGTCTCAGGAACAGGGTCCTCAATGTGTGAAGGAAGTGGGCAGCGACTCAAAGCATCTGCATGCCCAATGTCTTTACCAGGTCTGTGGATCAGTTTGTATGAATAAGCAGCAAGAAATTCGGTCCATCTCAGCATTCTTGGTGACAGGATCGTGGGTGTTGGTTTGTCCCCTGCCACAATGCCTAAAAGAGGTTTATGAACTGTGACAACAGTAAATGTTCTCCCATATAGATACTCATGGAATTTCTTGACAGCTGCTACAATTGCCAAGGCTTCCTTGTCCAGTTGGCTGTAGTTCCTCTCTGCTTTAGTCAAGGTGCGAGAGTAAAATGCAATAGGGGCTTCCCTCCCACTGGGAAACATGTGGCTCAACACCCCCCTTACTCCAAAAGGGGAGACATCACAAGTCAGAACAACAGGCAAGTTCTCAGAGAACTGTATCAGTACAGAATCAGACGTGATTTGCCTCTTGATATTGTTAAATGCAGCTTGTTCCTTCCTGCCCCAGACCCATGCAGATTTTTTGTCCAGCAACCTATGTAGGGGTTCTGCAATGGTTGCCTTCTGAGGTAGAAACATGATAGAAGTTAATGAGTCCCAAGAATGCTTGTAAATCTGTTTTGCATTTTGGCCTGGGGGCTTCTTTGATTGCCTGAACTTTGGCCTCTGTGGGGTGGATGCCATGTTTATCGATCATGTATCCCAAGAATTCCACTTTATCTGTTCTAAGTGTGCATTTTTCTTCTTTGACTTTTAACCCCGCTTTTTTGAATCTGATTAAGACTTCTCTGAGTCTCTCATGTAACTGAGTGTCATTTTCAGCAGAGATTAAAATGTCATCAAAATAGGGCACCACCCCGGCAACCCTTGTAACATTCTTTCCATAAGGCTTTGGAAGATGCCAGGTGCTACGCTTACTCCAAATTGCAATGTTTGCATTTGAAAGCACCTCTATGGGTCACAATGGTTTGGGCTTCTGCAGTGGCCTCATCAACTGTTAACTGTTGATATGCCTGTGCCAGGTCCAATTTGGCAAAAACTGTGCCCCCTCCAAGAGAATGTAATAAATGATGCACTACTGGAACTGCATATGCGCTCTGTTGTAGTGCATGGTTCAATGTCCCCTTGTAGCCTCCGCAGATTCTTACAGACCCATCAGCCTTGACTGGTGTGACTATGGGTGTCTCCCACCTGGAGTGGTCAGTGGGCTCTAAAACCCCTTGGGCTATTAGTTTATCTAATTGTGCATCATATTTTTCCTTTAATGCAAATGGAACCCTTCTGGGTTTTAAACGGATTGGTTGTACCTTGGGATCTAGGTTAAAGGAGACAGGGGTCCCCAAGTACTTGCCTAATCCGTCGCTGAAGACCTCTGGAAACTCAGACTTCAAGGCCTCTTCCCACTCAGTGTTGCTCACGTGATTGATGCCAGTCACCTAGATGCCCAGCGGGTTGAACCATTCAAGGCCCAGCAGACTTGGGCGGTCCTTGTCCACGATGGTCAGTGGTAGGCGTTTGGTGTGGCCCTTGAATTGTCTTGTTCCAACTACTGGAATCTTGTTCCCTTGGTAGTCTTTAAGAGTCAATGCTTGCTTCTTGAAGTGATTCTTTTGGATGTTGGGAAGTAGTCTGTGAATAGTGTCCCATGACACCATAGAAAGGTATGAGCCTGAGTCCACTTCCATTTGGCAAGGCCTTCCTTCAATAAGTACTTTGACATGCACTTTTCTGCTTTTTAAAGGGGAAGAATGACCAATAGTTACTGTTTGATGAGTTTCATTCTTCCCATTTGCTTCTGTACTGTGCCCCATTTTCTCACTGAGGTTGCTAGGCTTGAATTCTTTGTCTTTGCTTGCAGCAAACTTCCTTCTGTTGGGTGGAGTTCTGGATGATTTGCAGACTCTTGCTAGGTGTCCTCTTTTATCACAATGGAGGCAAATGGTGTCTAAAAACTTGCATTCAGTGTGGGGATGGCTTCCCACAACCTCTGCAGTAGAAATCTTGCCTCTTTCTTCCCAGGTCTTTCTCTTTCCGCTCCATTCTGAGTCTGTAAATTCCTTCCTCCACCTCACTACAGTCTGACTCAGACTCTAGTTCCTCACAATGATTTGTGGTGGATTTTCCACATCAGGATGGCTTGTGGCCTTGTTAATCTTCTTCATGGCTGCTGCTGAGGGCTTGGCAGCTTCTGCTGAAGAGGCTTCTTCTATTGCTTCTTTCAGCGTGATCTTAGGTTTCATTAATAACTTGCTCTGCAGCACCTTGTCTTTAAGGCCTAAAACGAAATGATCGCGCATGGCCTCCTCTAAACTGTTGAATTCGTATGCACCCCCAATGTCTCTTAAACTTGCCACGAAGTCGTTTATGCTTTCGTTTTCCCCCTGATCGCGACAGTAAAACTTGTATCTCTTAATGAGGTACGATACTTGGGCTCTTAACAGCCTTTCCAGGTCAGGCCAAGCCATTACCTTCATGTCTGCTGCTCCCGCGAGTGTCTTCGCCATCTTGAAAACTGCCGGACTGCAGTACGTAAGGAAGTCTGCCCTCTTCCACTGCTCGGAAATGGCAGCAAGATCGTTTCCCTCCAAATACATTTGGAAACGATCTGCATACGACTCCCAGTCTTCTGCCGTCGGATCGAACGGGGCTGGGGGGGTGTTCAGCGCAGCCATCTCGCTCTTCTTCTGTTCCGCGTTGCCTTCTTCTTCAGGGGAATCCTACCTTCGCCGCCAGTGTTAAGTCTGCATGAAGAGACAGACGCGGAGTGCTTCAAGCTCTTATGTTTATTAGTGACTACAGCTCAGAACGGACCCGACTGGCTTTGCTGCGGCTGCTACTTATAGCCAGCAGCCGCAGCTGACAGCCAATCAGAGTGCAGGGTTTTCCCACACTTTTTAAACCAATCATTTCCAACACTTTACAAGAACAATTCAAATTAACCAATGATTTCAAACCTGCATACATAACAAATACCAATTACATTTTGCAATCAACCCTTTAATAGGATAATCATTCAAATTTATGCTCCAATCTCTGATGCAGAAGAAGAGGAGGCATACTAGAATTTATTATATCAATTGTAGCAGCCCATTTCCAAGGCAGTCAGTGCAGGACTAAATCCAATAAGAGCAAAAGCATAAATAAATGTAGTAATACAATATTAGCATAATGGCCCATGAGGACACTATAATCCAAGTCATACAACCAAAGTTTTGTCAAGGAAGAAAAAAAATACAACCTCATTTTATTTGCAGGCCCCAGACATTCTAGGACTATGAAATGTTGACAGGATTGCAGCTGAACAAATTAGAATACATTGCTGGCTCTCAGATGTCTTTTATCCAACCTTACATATAGCCGATTTCTAATTCAATCTTCAATTATATCAGCATACCATTTAGAAAATTTATTTTTTCCATATTTTTCCGTACAGTTCCCCAGAAGAACCATACTAACAGCACTAAAGTCAAAGCAATATTACTCCCTCCCATCTGTTACTGTAGTAAAATAGCTGATTTTTACACACCTCTGCTTCAGGTTTTGCAAATTTAGTTAATCTTCTATCCAGAAATACACAAGTTTTTTACATCTGCTATCCAATTTACTCCCCAGTAAGTTTATTACAAATCATCACTATAACAAACTGATACAGCAGCATGACCCTTTGGGGACAAATTTATTGCATAACAATGTGGTCATTAGTTTGTGGGCAGCCAGAGATAGCTGATGGTTAACTCCACTCCTGGCATCTTCTCTCGTTTTCACAGTAAACAACTACATCAGAAACAACATGAAACACCATTTAGCATAGAGGATCTTGCAAAGAATATGGCAAAATACATGGCATTCATAGCACAAAATAGATTGTGTATAATTAAAGGGCTGGTTCTGGATTATACATCATGCTCCTTTTGTTGCTGAACAAAGATTATATAATCTCCTCTAATGGTACAACATGACCAGAATTCATTTAAAAAGTATTAAAATACAGTACACTGAAACAGTCCCACTGAAAAATATTGGAAAAAATATTGGAAAAAGGAATCTTACATCACAGTAGTGAAAAGGAATTTAACAATCCTGGAGTGACCCTGGTATATACACATGGACTATAGTATTTTTTTTTAAACGTAAGAACATGTTTTGGATTGTTAAATAGGATGTTTGTTTTCAAAACAGCAAGGCCCTAATGAACTAAAGGGCAATAAAGCAAGGCTAAGTATTTATAAACTGAACATTATATGAGGGGATCTAGTCCAGCCTAGGCACTCCAGATGGCAACAAGAGCTTAAAAATGGATTTTATGTATATATAAAAATAATTTACTACTTTGCACATGTGTAAGAGTATTTATTCCTTTAAACAGAACTACAGATTATAAAGTGTAGATATATGAAATGTGGGAAAATACATGTGAGATGAGATCAGCTCTATTTTTTTAAAGATTATCTGGCTGTTGAAGATATCAAAGAACTAGCTGCCCATGAAATGGCATTCTCATTTTTAAAGACAGTCAATTCATACCCAGAACTAATTAATGTCTAACTGCAACCAAGAAGACTTTCAACATAGAATTTGGAATTAGTGACAGCTGAATTAGTAGCAGGTCCATGCAACAAAGCAAATTCAGGAGGTTTGGTAGAAAAATGTGCATTAAATGAGATGTTTTATCATTTGATAATATAAAAACAAACAATCTGCACAATGCACTAGAAAAGAAGCACATCTGCACAATTTATTGTCTAACAGGTCTAATTTTATTGTCAAAATATGGGTCTGCATGGCAGCATATGTGGCTCAATGTAAGTTCTGCAAACTTCATTTCACGAACTATTTTCTGAACCAAATCCTATTTCTACACATTCCTGCAGACTATTCCATATACAATATTATGTGAAAGCAAAACCAGATACCATGTAAAACATATGCTGCTGACATCTAAACAACAGTATGTGAAAGCATCTTGAAAATAAAAAGATGCTTTGAGCATAAAATCTGAAAATCCTAACAATACTCTGTACAGAATTTTGTATTATTCCTTCAATGAGAAATTTACAACAGAATACAGGTCACACAATTGGGCATTCATTTAAAGTTCAGGCAAGCTCAGTGTTTTCCATATGAAAGAAAAAGAATGAATAGGAGTATTGTAGCGAATTCTCAAATATGTTCTTTATCTTGATAGTTAAAATTTGTCAGTACATATAGATAAAATCTAAGTGCTTATATACTAACTAAAATAACTAGAAGAGAGTTTACAAAGAAGTTGATCAAGATATTTAAAATGAACCAGTGACATGGATTTCAGCTATATTACATTGCATATTACACAGGATATTAGATCAGATATAAAATCCTTTGTGAGTCATCCCTAATTTAAAATATAAAATCCCTAATTTAAAACACTGGGACTATTATTGAAAGGAGAAAACCACAGTAACATTCATAATAAGTCAAACAACTTGGCAAAAATTATACAGTAACTCTCAGCAATTTGCCCCTTTCAGCATCAAAAAGAAGGTTTGCCTTTGAACTTCACTTATAGTGCAAGAAACATTTAACAGGCATTCTCTAGGAATTCCCTACAAAGCCCACCAAAGCTAAAATAAAAGTGAACTTGACAGTTTGTATTGCTTCTCAACTGGCAGAAGACTTCCCAACACTATTGTGAAAAATCAATAGCAGCTTGTTTTAACCATCATTTGATTTCAATCAAATACAATTGATATGTATGCTATGTTTATTATGTTAATTTTCCCCTTTCCTTTTATTAAAAATTATAATATTCCATAAACTTTGAGATTCATCAAACTCGATACAAAACATGGTCATAGCTTCAAAAAGCTTTTGCATAGAAACCCTGCCCACTCCATTTTCTAGATTCTACGTAAACTAAGATCAGTAGACTCACACAATGAAACACAGGCTAAAACCTTCCCTAACTTTGTAAGAGTCTCAAGTTGGATCCAAGTCTTTAAACCTGTCACAATTTGTTTTGGATGGATCTCAACAAGCAAAAAGCAGTTTTAATTGCTCTTCTTTGTAAGTCACACTGGTGATGCTAGTTAAGACCTTTTTTAATTCTAGTAGGAAGAAATATTTTACAACAGCAGTCCATCATCTAATCCTTGGGCTGCCCCAGTAGATAAAGATTTCAAATTCACAGCTCTGTTTCACCTCCATGCACTTAGCAAACTGTCCCACAGATATTCACAGGTATAACCAGAGCCTCAGAAATAGAGTTAATAACTCTTAGATGGCCACCCAAGTGATATTTCTCCTTGTTCTGTCTAATGGGGAATTAATATTCCTATTTTTATATATTGCTATTTACTGTATCTCAAATGAAATTCACTACTGAATATAACTTTAAATTAAAATTTTAAAAATCTTTTTTCTCCTAGGCTTTGGGCTTGTGTGCTTGGAGTCCCTTGTAGGATATATGTGTGTTGCTATTGGCCAGATTTGCCAATGTTTTGGCAAATACTATTAAATTGGGGACAGCTGCTATATGCAAAGAAAGAGTTAGGGACTGGATTGGACTGAAGCAGAGAAGGGGAGGGTGTGTAAGTGGAATCTAGGGGTTCCATAGGGATAGGAAGAAGCAAAAGCACATTTGCAAGGGAAACAGCTACAGCATGTATGTGACACAAACAAAAGGGCTAGGGAAACAGAAAAGTATGTTTCTATATGGTGCTAAATATTTCCATCCAAAGAAAATAAAATATTTGCCCAGAAAAATCCAAAGAAAATAAAATATTGCCCGGGTTGGATCAAAAGGATACAGCTGAATACTACAGCTTTTTCTTTCATTGTGTAGCTTTCTCTCTACAAAACCATTTCTTAGATATTAAGAATGTTTTAAAAGCTTATTTTAAATTTCATTCCACCTTTTGATCGACAGGTGAACAACATAAAAAGAATGAATTTGTCAAAGGGAAAATTAAGAATGGTTTTTACACAGGCTATTTGTATTATTCCAGAATGCTCTCTAGAGCCCTCTGTTCTCATGATCTTTGTTCAACTGAACGAATATATTTCTGCAATAACTAAGAACAAAAGTGCTTCCATTTGCAGCAATGAGGTTCTGTACAGCTTGCACGCTGTCTCTCTTCCCACCCAACTTTGCCATTTCAATTCACCTAGCATTCGATGGGCAGGTCCTTAAAGGAGAAAGGTGCCTTGGCAGCTTCACAGTTCATACTTCACAAGAACCATTTAGGTTTAAATTTCACAAGAACCATTCAGGTTTCACTTTCAAGTGCAACAGGATTTAAGTTGGACTGTTTGGTCTCTTTGCAGATTCTTGCATCTGCTCCCTTGGTGATAGACAGGGAAAAGAAGCTGAAGGAAAATTGACAAGAATTCTGCCTCCCACCCCTTTTCTTTTAGGGCGATCATCCAGCTGCAAAGGGTACCATGCTGTTCATTGGGCAGGTTTTTTTTTCAACTGTTGAAAAAAAAGGGGGGGGGTTATGCATGGCTGAGGATGATGGGATTTTTGTTCTTTCAGAACCACCTCTTCTCCTCTAAGGCAACTTTTACTATCTTGACCCTGGTATCTGTCTGTAAGCCTACTTTAGAATTTACACTCCTCCCTCCCAATTCAGCCACTTCAACGTGTCACTATGGTTACAGCTGCTGAAAAGAACCTCTGACTGCATAAGTACCAACAAGCATGCTGCCTTTCACCATCACAGGTAAAAATAGGTTTTTAAATGCAACAAAGGAAGGGTGGCTTGCTGGTTTTGCAGCTATTCTTTGACAATAATCACTTACGGCTTGGGGCTTATTCCTTGCCTTTTTCTTGCTTTCCAAGATCTACAGTGGTAAAGATGACGGCATCAGTTGGCTTCAAAAGAGTTTGCAGGGATTCAGGAATGGAAAAAGTGCTGTGTGTAAATTCTCCAAGGGGAAAAAAACAACAACCAGCAGCCTAGAGCCTTAGACCATGCTAAGTAGGGAATCAGGAGAAACTTTTCATCCAGAACAAATGAAATAATCAGCTGCTTAAAGGTCAAATGAAACTTTTCTCAGAAGCAGAAATATACAAGGATGACACCAATTGAACAAGCCATATTTGGGGCATACCACATAGATATCTCCAGGACCCCACCTGTCAAAGATTAGAAGGCAAGCTTATGAGAAGCCACTTTGCTAATGATCTCAGTCAGCTGCAGGACAAGATCATTTAGTTGGAAAAAAGTCTTTGATATATCGTTTACAGCTGAAAATATCACTCCAACTTCTTAGAAACCAATTGGGTACCCTATAAAACATGCCAGGCTAACTCTAGGCTAATCAGGGCTAAATAAGCATCTTACAACTAAGGGATCACATTAATATTTAGGGGGGAGGAATACAAGAAGCTGCAGGTGAGAGCACTGAGAACTTTTATTATAGTTTTCATCTGTTCTGCAGCTCAAAATAGCACAAAAAATGTGTCATCCCTTTCCAATATAGAAGCATTGACCCTGATCTTGTGCCTTGTCACCCTCCTAGATAAACCAATGAATGTGGCAAGCTGAACTAATTTTACTTCACTGTAAAGCTACATTGACAGAATCTTGCAAGTCCGAAGGCACAAACTTCCTACTTCTACTTTTAACTTCTTGATTCATTAAGATGGGGATTCATTAAGATGGGTATTCATTAAGATAGGTAATTGACCTTCCCCAAGGAAGGTCATTCATACATTCCATTATAGAACCCTGCAGGCATGGAATTATTCTTTTCGGTCCATGCTTCTTAGAGCAATACTATGCTAGCGATGAGCATTTATGAATGACATGGAAGAAACCTTCTCACACCAATTCATTGATCTCTGGTTCTTACAGGAAGAAGCAGAGAAGCGATATTCACAAGTGCCATCTTTCCTTGTAACTGGTATTTTTCCTTAGGAAAGGATTTAAGCCAGTATTTCCTTCTTTTCATTTCCTTCAGCTAAGTATTTTGTTTGTGGCAAGTGAAGTGTGTGTCAGGGTTCCCATAGCAAGCAAAACTCTGAGGCAGACTAATTCCTCAAAGAACAGCTTTATTGGAGATATCATATTGGCACAAATCTGGTGGAAGCTGACTCTGAAGGTTCCCACAGTTTTCACCTAATTAAAAGAGAAAGTTTTCTCTCAACCCCAATCAATCAGTCACATGGTCTAATCAAAATGCTGTCTGGTTGCCTAGTGACCTCATTCCTCCTTGCATGGTCCAGGTGTGAGAATGTCCCAAAAGAAAGTATTTTATTTTGGCTACAAACCCCAGCTATCTTTAATCCCCCCTCCCTATCCCTCAGCTCCAGTGTGGCAACACTGAAGATCCAAGATGGCTCTAGTCAGGTCAGCTTCAGAGTTGATAGTGTGATAAACTGGGAACTGATTCACAACTAGGGAAGATGTATATGACGCAGCCCCATGGCACAAATTAAATAGAATGGTATTTGGCAGATACTTACTCATTTGCAATGTACTGGCATTATTAGTAATATTTTTTTGTTAAATCCAGTCCAATTTATTCAATTTATTCTACCTTCTGGAAGTAGAAAAAGCCTATGTACTCAAAATTCCAGTTGAGCAAAAAAGAGGTCAATCAAATTCTTTCTGCCAAGAAATGACATCTTGCAGAGAACTCAAATAAGCCTCTTAAAATTCTGGCTATCTGTAGTTTGAAAATAAATACAAGGAAAAGGAAAAGTGAAGTTTGCCACCTACTGCTCAACAGCATAACAGTAAAAACACTGCATTAGCTTTGTATTTTCAAAACTCTAGAGATGATTTATCCTTTCATTAAATATTATATATTTTCAATTACTAGGCCCAATATACTCTATATTTTTTCTTTTCTCCTTGCAAATACATTAAGATAATATTATTTCAGTTCACAGGGCCAAAAGAAACACTATTAACTAGAAAGAGTATCATATGAACACTGCATAATACATGTGATAGGATTACAATAAAGTTTATTATAGCATACAGCCTAGCAAGGAATCCCTTTGAAAAGAGGCCAACAATGTCATGTGTTCAAAAGAAAAGTCTGCCATCAAATTAGAAAGAACAGAATAATAAAACAATAGTTCAGTTTCACATAAAGTTGAATAAGACTGTTTTTGCATTTTCAATTAAAGGCATCAAAGAGGTTGTGCTAAGCAGAGAGCTCTATAGGCAAGCATACAACAATCTTGTGTCTAGAAGCTTATATGTCTCAGTGGACAAAAGGGTATTAGTGTTGTTTCAAAGCTCTTTCTTGCAAATGTCTACAATTCAAGATAAAAGACAGGGTTCTCTGTGGCTTTCTTTAAAAATAGCAATTTTGATTTCTGAACATTTGAAAAAGGGCTCAGTTTTCACAAAGTATTGTTGAAAAGCTGGGAAGAATCCCTTATTCTATTTTAGCCAGGTAGATTAAAGGTAATCTGAACTTCAATACTCTGAATTTATTTGAATGAGAACTCTTCAAGCAGTGCTGACTGAATCCCTTTTTGCATTCTTTCCACATTTTGAATCTCAAATTCCTTGTGTCCCGCTTATGAATACACATGCTAACTTCTGATCAATTTAAGTAGTGTTCACAAGACCAGTAAGTGATCAAGTAAAATGATCAGATAGACTCAGCTACAGCACAGAGTGAGTCAGCTAACTCACATAAAAATGGGTTTCAACTCAGCCTTGCATAGGCTGGCAATTTGGGTTTCCACAATCAATTCGAACCGATTCTCATCTATCCATCCTGCTAGGCCACAGTATCGGGCCCAGAGATTCTACAAATGGAGGCTGGTACATGTGTGAGGAGGAGAAGAAACAGTTTTCACTTAATTTTGTTCTCTCTCAACAGTCCTTTAGGAGACAGAGGGACTTTGCAATAGATGGCACAGAATGGGGAATAGCTTAGGACAATATAAAATAAAGTCATTGCCCCAAATCACGCCCTGTTCCATAAACATGAGCTCTCCCATTTGCAGAAACACTACTTAAAATCCAGTTACATTCTCTAAATGAGTTTTTCTCAACCTTGGAAATTCTAAGATGTGTGAACTTCAACTCCGAGAATTCCTTAGCTAGTTACCAAGCTACTTTAAATGTATGTAGGCTATATAGGATGTCATTGAGAAACCATTCAGATATGAAAGGACAGAAAGGGCAGGCATGTAGAATGTAACTCACGTCAATCCCATACTGCATAGCAGCCAGGGATAATAGAAATTGGAATCCCATCTGAAGGCCACATGTTGCCTATTCATAATCATAAAAGATATAAAACATTTAACTATACATACAATCCTATTTACATATTTCCAACTTTTAAATTTTTATATACAATAACAGGAACTGCAATAACTAAACAACCTAGACAGAAAAACACTATGATTTATATATAAAGCACTACTTTGTATATATGAACTTTTACCATTTTTCTAAAGCAGTCAATTTCTTCCAATTACGTTGTGCTTCGATAATGGCACATATAAAGAGAGATTTTTAATACAGAAAGATGAATTTGAACAAAGCACAAAGATTAACTAATTGTCCTAGAGACAGTATTAATTCTGACTTTAAAACTTGGTAAGATTACTTTTGACAATGACAAATCAATCATGTCCTTTTCATTGCTGTGCTTCCACCCCCCACCCCCTATACTCTGTTATTCTTGCAGATCCCTTCCCTTAAATTTTGCCATCAAGGCAAATTCTGGTCCCAATTATGATAGTAAGTAGAGGACTGTCTGTAGCCTTTTAAATTACCCACTGTATTCACACTGACAATTAGGATCTCATACTCCCTTTCTTGAATCTGATAAACCCTACTTAAGATGACATCAAGGCAAAATTTCCTTGATGGCAAAAGAGACCAAGGAAGTATTCCTTTTCTGTGGCAGCCTTGGCCCCATAGAAATTCTTCTTCTTGAGGTTCAACAGGCCTTCATCCTTTTAACCTTCTGGAAAACACTGAAGAACTGGCTTTCTGAACTGTGGGAATGGGATAAAACCAGAGTTGGAGGATAAGTGTTGTGGATTACATTGGAGAAGTTTGGTTGTGATGCCAGAGTTTTGTGTTTCTGCTTTATTGGTTTTGGTTCTCATATTTGGCAGGATATTGTTTATTCCTATGGTTGTAAATATAACAGTATTTTTGGTCTGGTGATTAAGCTAGATCTAGTGGTTTAGCCAGGTTGGCCTAGTAGTTAAGGCAACAGGCTAGAAAGCCAGAAACAATTTAAGTGCAACCTAAACCATGTAAATCAGCTGGGTGACCATGGGCTGGTTACTTTCTTTTAGACCCACTCACCTCACAGGTTGCTGTTGTGGGAAAAATAGGAGGAGGAAGTTGTGTTGGATATGTTCACCACCTTGAGTTATTTGTAAAAATAATAAAGACAGAATATTAAGGGAGGGAGGGAGGGAGGGAGGGAGGGAGGAAGGAAGGAAGGAAGGAAGGAAGGAAGGAAGGAAGGAAGGAAGGAAGGAAGGAAGGAAGGGCTTTGTAAGATAGGAGGAAGAGCCACAGACTGCATGGGAAGCATTTCAGAAGATTCAATTAATATAACCTTTCAATAATGATAGAATTAGTGCTCATAGTTGTGGTTCCTGTCTGGACTACCTCAAAGGGCTAACATAAATCTTGCAAGACTCGAAGTATTCTCCTCCTCTCCTTTTACTCTCTGGAAAACTAGTTTCTTCTGAAATGTTTCCCATCAGCCTCTATGGACAGAATTGTCTGGTCTGTGGCTCTTCCTTCTGTCTCACAAGGTAATTCTCACATAGCATTACAATGAGCTACTGAGAGTTCTGGTTTTATGATGAGTAGCCATATTTTAAACAAATAAATGAACTCCAGAGATGGAAATTGTTAAGTTTGCATGAAGAGTCAGATGCGAAGAGCTTCAGTGAAGAGTTTATTAGTGACTACAGCTCGAATGGACCCAACTTGGCTGGGCTACGGCTGCTACTACTTCTTCCTGTGGAAGAAGACCCTGTTTGATTGTTAGAATCTGGTCTCTCCTCCCAACCCATCTCCAGCCCAATGTCAGCACCCAAGTCAGGTAGTGATGTACAATCTTCCACTTGTAAGGATGGATTTGGGCATTGTGACAGGTTTTGGAATGGTTCCTGTCGTAATGGCTCATTACACATGGGATTGATTCTTGCTTGCTGATTTTCCTCATGTTCCTCCCCTTCCCCCCTAGAATTGACATCAGGTGAGGGAACTAGAGAGGAACAAGTGCGATGTTCCTGAGAGAACCTGGATCTAAGTTGATCAATGTGCCTGCTCTAGAGGAGTCCATCCTCTGTTTGCACCTTGTAAGAACGAGGCCCTGTGATTTGAGTTATCTCAGCAGTAATCCACAAAGGTTCACCCATAAGTTCTTAGCATAAACAGAATCACCCACACTGAATGTGCTAACTTTGGGTGGAATCTAGTGGTGCGTTAGGTGCTGTAAGTGGGATGAAGGCGGTCAAGGGAAGACCTTCCTACCCATCAACAACTCTGGGGATAAGTTATTAGATGGGTTAGGAGGATGTGCTGAACACTCAAGAAGTTTTTCAACTTTCTCAGTGATGTCCCCAGGACCCAGTTGCTGAAGCTTCTCCTTGGTAAAACGCACCATGCTTCAGCCCGCCATTAGCAAGGTGCCCAGGGGCAGTAAGGGCATGGCTGATACCCTGTTGTGCTAAATAGGATTCAAAAAGGTTGGATGTAAATTGAGGGCCATTGTCAGAACAAGAACATCAGGAAACCCGTGGGTTACAAAACGTTTTTGAGCTGTTTGATGACAGCATCAGTTGTGGTGGATGCCATGGGGATTACCTCTAGCCATTTGGAATATGCATCTACTATAATAAGAAAGGTGTGCCCTCTGGTAGGGCCAGCAAAATCAATGTGAATCCTGGACCATGAGCCCCTAGGACATTCCCATTCCTGTGTGGGTGAGAGATAGCAGGCCTGACTACCCGACAGTTGGAACAAGATGCAACCCAGTTTTCAACCATTTTGTCAATACCTGGCCACCATACATAACTCCTGGCCAATCCCTTCATCCTTACAATACCAGGATGACCCTCATGTAACATTTCCAAAACCTCTCTCTGCAGTTTTGCCAGAATAACCACCTGTTGCAATACACACAAAATACATCCTCTTAATACAGATAATTCAGTTTGCCTGGATTTAAAAGGTTGAGCCAGGTGAGGTAGATCTTGAAGAGGCCAACCTTTCTTAATCCAGCCTATAACAGGAGCCAAAGTGTCTTTTGTCTCTCTGCATATGACATTTCAGCAGCATGCACTGGAAGCTTGGCAACGGTTTCTAGGAAAAGGTGTGTGTTTCAGGTTCAAAGTCCTCCTGCAGGAGGCAGGAAGTGAAGCGGGCAACGACTCAGTTCACACTGCATCAGCATGTCCAATATCCTTGCCAGGTTTGTGGATAAGTTTGTGAATGAAGCAGCAAGAAATTCAGTCCACCTCAGCACTTGGTGACAGGATAGTAGGTGTAGCTTTGTCTCCCACACAATGCCTAACAAAGGTTTGTGATCTGTACAATAGGTAAATGTTCTGCCATACAGATATTCATGAAATTTTTAACAGCTGCAACAATTGCCAAGGCTTCCCTTGTCCAATGGCTGTAATTCCTCCTCTGCTTTGGTCAAAGTGTGAGAGTAAAATGCATAGAGCTTCTCTCCCACTGGGAAGCCTGTGGCTCAACCTCCCCACTCCCAAAGGGGATGCATCACAAGTCAGTACAACAGGCAAATTTCTCAGAGAACTGTATCAGTACAGCATCAGACATGATTAGTCTTTAATATGTTAAATGCTGATTGTTCCTTCTCCCCCAGACCCAAACAGACTTTTTGTCAAGGCATCTGGTGCAATGGTTCAGCAATGGTTGCTTCCTCTGAGGTAGGTAGGAACATGTGATAAAGTTAATGAGTCCAAGGAAGGTTGCAAATCTGTTTTGTGATTTAGGTCTAGGGGCTTTTTGATTGTTGCTGAACTTGGCATCTGTAGGGTAGATGCCATGCTTTGTCAATCATGTAGCCCAGGAACTCAACCTTGTCAGTTTTAAGAGTGCATTTTCTCCCTTGACTTTTAACCCCTGCCTCTGAATCTGGTGAGGACTTTCTGACTCTTTCTTGTAACTGAGTGTCATTTTCAGCAGAGATTAACACATCATCAAAGTAAGGCACTACCCCTGGCAGTCCTTGGAGCATTCTTCCATAAGGCTTTGAAAAGATGCCTGGTGCCACTCACACTCAAATTGTAACCTTTACATTTGAAGGCACTCTATGAGTCACAATGGCTTGCCTCTGCAGTGGCATCATCAACTATTAGTTGTTGATATGCTCTGGCCAGATCCATTTGGCAAAGACTGTACCCCTGCCAAGTGAATGTAACAGATGATGCACCACTGAACTGGATATGCTTCTGCTGCAGCGATGGTTCAGTGTCCCCTTATAGTCTCCACAGATTCGACCTGACCCATCAGTCTTGACTGGTGTGACTATGGGTGTCTCCCACCTGAGTGGTCAGTGTGGGCTCTAAAACCTTCAGCTATTAGTTTATCTAATTGTGCATCAATTTTTCCTTTAAGGCAAATGGGACCCTTCTGGGCTTTTAAACAAATTGGGGCACCTTGGGATCTAGGTTGAAAGTGATAGGGTCCCATATACTGCCCAATCCTTCACTGAAGACCTCTGGAAACTCAGACTTCAAGGCCTCCTCCCATTCAGAGAGTTGCTCACGTGATTGATGCCAGTCACCGATGCCTAGTGGATTGAACCACCTCTCAAGTCCCAGCAAGCTTGGGCCAGCCCTTGTCCAATGGTCAGGGGCAAACATTTGGTGTGGCCTTTGAACTTCACATTGAATTTCTTTGTTCCAACTTACTGGAATCTTGTTCCCTTGGTAGTCTTTAGAGAGTCGCGTGCTTGCTTCTGAAATGTTTCTTCTGAATGTTGGGAAGTAGCTCTGAATAGTGTCCCATGACACCATGGGATATAGGAGCCTGGAGTCCACTCCATTTGGCAAGGCCTTCCAACAATGAAGTACCTTTCACATGTACTTTTTCTGCTTCTCAAGGGTGAAGAATGACCAATGGTGACTGTTTGATGAGCTTCATTCTTCCCATTTGTTCTTGAGTTGCCCCATTTTCTCACTGAAGTTGTTGGGCTTGAAATTTTTGTCAGAAACTTTCTTCTGTGTGTGGTGGAGGTCTGGATGATTTGCAGACTTTTTTGCTAAATGACCTCTTTTTCACAACTTAAGGCAGATGGTATCAAGAAACTTCAGATTCAGTGCTGGGTAGTTTCCCCCACAACCTCTGCAATAAAAAGTCTTTTGCCTTTTCTTCCCAGTATGTTCTTTCTTTTTCTTTCCATTCTGAGTCTATAAATTCCTTCCTC